>UZAN01043543.1:28505-39551 GCA_900618425.1 Echinostoma caproni
GTGGCACAGGGCATGCACTAGTACGCGTTAACAAAAATCTGTGTTAAAGAACGAACATAACAAGAGAACCAACGAGTGCAATAATGTGCAAACCGATCGAAAGCGACAACTGAAAGGGCTTATGCGGAAGGATATAGCACATATATGCCAGTTGTGTAAAAAAATGTCAAGATGCGATAGTACTGAGATAACAATGTGAAAATGCAGTTGGATTGTGTGGGGAAAATGGTGTCCGTCAAATGTCAAATATTGCCTGGATTTCTCGATACAATCGACTAAACTACAGTATCTACTAGTTGAAGAAAATCACTTACCTTTTGAAAACTCCGTCCTGGACGTGCCTGAATGAACGTGGTTCCAGTTGGGTGCAAGCGGTGCTGCTCTACCGCCAGGGTCCAGTCATCCATAAGCGGGGTTAGTACTCGTCTATCCGGGTGCTCTATGGGACCGAACAAGGGTAAAGTGGACACTAGTCCGGCATACAGCTGGGCAGTTTGTTCCGGTGAAATGGCTGGATCATAGTAAACACCAGCGGGGCCGCGATTACCGGCTAGATGACAGTGACGCATGGTCAACCACGGAGTTTGCACTCGGATTCCACTTCCGGCATTGTCCATAAAACGGCTGTTGGAAACAGCGATCCCGAGCAGAGGATCACCGTGAATGACAAGTAATCCATCGGAAAGACACTGCTGAACCTGAATAAGGTGTACAATCATCATGTCGATCGGTGGCAGCGGATAATCCAAAGCGTAATAATATACGGAGCAGGTTGATGAATAAACTTATATGTTTTGATGGAGTCATATTGGTTTGGCATACAGACTGCAATTTAATTTGAATTATTTTTAATCAATAACAAAATTTTCGTGATAATATTTAATGAAATAGATTTCAGATCAAAAGATTCTAAATAGTTAAGTTGAACACCACCACTATTACATAAAAGTTTAAGCAGAGAACTAACTAAAAGAATTCTGTGGTTTGAACTTTCACAGAAAACAGGGAGACAAAGGGGGGAGAGGGCAATGCGCTTACTTTCAGGCATTTTTCAGTAACTATTTAATCACTCGACGTGGCGCATACCCACTTCAAAATGAACCATTACGATGGTCTGCTAAAACGTTGGGCACATATTTTGCTTTGGAGGAACTGGTTCGCCAGTGAGCACTATTCGTGTCATGACCACTCCTCGAAAAGTGAACTTTGTTTGTAAGCTCATAGATAATACCTCCATGGCCCTTGGCGCGGTGGTTTATTCTCTGTCACCGGCGTGCTTTGGACCCTGTGGTCCGAGGTTTGAGCCCCGCCACTACCACCCAACATTGGTGGTAGGCCGCTTTGCTGTCGCCCGGTTCTATACCGCGCCTGATTTAGTGGAGCCTTATGCGGTTCGCCACTCTAAGTCCCGGGGCTGCTGGTTAGCATTACTGAACAGTAGGTCTTTTTAACTATGGGGTTCCACCCTGTCTGCTGTCCATCGCACACCAGTGTGTAATGAAAAAGGTTACACACTGTCATGATGTTTATCCGAAATGAACGGTTGATATTCCTTCGCAAATTTGTCAAAGTCACACTATTTATTATTTTATTATTATTTTAGGTCAACACAGAGAAATTGATAGGATTTTCTTCATGCCGAACCAATGTCCCCAACGGCGAACTTTTGAGGTGGGGGAAATCATTAAACATGAGCGATGCGATCAATGGAAGACACCTTAAGCGCATGTGAACATAAATTAAAAAAGTTCTATTGTACAGTGTTTTAGGGTGCATGCACTGAAGTTCAACAGGAATGGCACAACCAGCAAGTGCTCTCTGTGTTGACCATTGCAAACGAAATTCGAATTCGTCAAAAAGTACGGTCTCATTTGGGGAATAGGCAGAATTTGTGCTAGAGTTAGACTGACACATGGGAACACAATTCGTAGACCCTGATGTCTGTCCGGTAACATGAAAGATGAAAGAAAACTTCTTTAGATATTACGTTTTTCAGTGTGGATGCAAGTAACGTGATGCCAATCAACTGCCGCAAATTATTTACCTGTTCACCGAAAAACCATTGCAGTATTTTACCATAGTAGACTAACAAAGTGAGCTGTATTAGGTTCTTCCCCCGGGATTGATTAGTGCAGCATCACCCTTTGTCAAATTTTAGATTTGAAAGGTTGCCAGTAATGGATCTTTCATGAGCACACTCGCAAAAATATGTACATACCTCAATATTTTCAACGGCTGCACTATGGTAGTCCAACTGCAGGCCGGGCATCAAAATGAGACGTGTGTAATCCAACAGACCAGCTCTTCGAAGTCGCACATGTTGCACCGGGGTCCGCGAACCCATGTCCGAGATGGTCACGCGTACTCCGGCCCAACGCGGGCGATGACAGCGAATGACCAAATCATCTTGGTGCGTACAGCTATGCTCATCCGGTCCATCGTGGCGACATTCAAACAGATCGGTCTCATATCCGTGACATTTCAAGTTCGCTATGTGAATCGGTGCCTCGGATGAGTTGAACCAACGGTCTGCGGATTCACGAATGGATTGTCGGACACTGGATTTAGGGTACCAGTTCTGTCCATATTAAGAAAAATGGGAATCTTGGTTTCAAATTACTGCCAAAAATGGAACTGTGGTCTTCATCAACACGACTCAGAATCTCAAATGGTGAGATGACGAGGATGAGTTAGAGAGAAATATTTGCAAGATCTTACCTTTGGATGTGCGACCAAACCGATCGCAGAACAGACAAGCATAGCAGCATATTCCGTGAAACCCTTCTCGCATACCGTACCCCACAATGATGTGTTCATGGGAATCGACCTCCTTGTGTTTATACCATCTTCCGTTTGGGAAGGGCGCACTTCAACTCGCCCTGTGTATGTGTCTGCTAGCCAGCTCCCTCCCACTAGGCGAATCGTTGTCTGATTCGATAACTTTATCATTGGATCGTCGGTGCCGTTCATGAAACTTGGAAAATCAGGCCACTGAACTTCTGAATTGGCTGGCCGAAACAGATCCAGGGTAATAGGCAATGATGCAGAACCCTGTAGTCTCAATTCACCCTAAAAATCAAGAAAAAAAAATAATGTAATGGACAGCAAATGGTTTTCCCTAATGCATTTAATATTATATATGTATATGAATATATGTAAAATTCTATGAACACCGTTAAAAAGCAAACGCTAGTTCATTGTGGTGAGTCGTTGAATTGTTTGCCACCTTGCGAGCACATTGCCAACGCAAGTTTGTGAGAACATTATAATAGGATCAACTGAAAATTCAAACGTCGTGGACACAAAAAGTGGTTTATCTTGTAGTTAATTTCACTTTCAGTTCTACTTGATTGGAGTCGGAGGCAGGTAACCGCTGTGCGTTCCAGTGCTTTGACCGTCAACTCTCATAACCATAAGATTGAATCTGGTAACCGTGGTGCTGTATACCTTGCAAACCCGTACAGTGGATTATTAGTGGATTGTTTTAGTGGACGGGCCTGTCAACTCTGAGTCCGAAAGGGGCATATGACCGACGGATCACTCTAAAGTTGGCAGAGGTTACCGTTGTCAATAGAAATTTGTGTGAAATCATACGAACATTGACTTGATAAAAGGTAACGACTTTTTGGAATGAAGAGATTATCAATTTATTTCAACCAATCTGATAGCATGTTTAACGGGCTTGAATGGGTACGGTCTATAACAAAAAGCGTGTATGGTAGACCTGATTCTGCCGAAGACTTTCAATTGGAGATGACAAAACTAGGGTTCTTTTTATTATTTTAGCTTGTAGTAACCGATTAGTTATTATATAAGACGGAATTCGAGTAAATTTGAATTGGTAATTCTAGTCAAACTCTTTATTAGCTGGTTGGCATGGTGACAGCTTATACGCCTTCCATAGTAGGAATCTGGGGTTCCAAGCATGAATTGGCTAGTAGGTATTCCACTGTTGCATTCAAATCTGGTATTTTCCCAGTGTGTCAATACACTGAGTATTGTGTGTGACAGTGATTCAATTCAGAAATAAGTCAACAAGTTGAGAAATTTAGCAACCCCCATACGAGGATGGTTCAGATCCCGACATGTATGCGGGAGTTTGTTGCTTAGAGTTTAACGGAAAGCAACCATAGTAGTTCAATGGGCTTAGAGTGTTATGAGATGGACAATACTATACTATACCTTTTCAACTTCAAGTGAATCCGTTGTAACTTCAAGTGACCCAAACCAATTGCTTTTCAATGAAAACCCCACAAGATGGTTGGTGTTACGGCCGTCAAACGTCACCGATTGGACCGGGTCTGCTACACCCCGTCCATTCCGAATGAACTCACTTCTCCGAAAACAAACAAAAGTACTTTTCGCATGAGTTACTAAGCGAGGATGAAAGGTTCAGTGGGGTGGGCTGTTCTACCCCCGGCCCCTCGGCCACTATGCCCAGATGTGAATGTGAGGATGAATCATTGCATGAATGGGTTTAGTCTCGGCTCTCGAAAACCCGATGAGTGAATTCCATTGAGGCCGATTTTCTCTCGAATAACACCGATTCCCTTGAACCAAATGCAATCGGCTAAACATTTCTAGCATTGAAATACACACATGATAAAATAGCATGTATGAGCGGATGGGCTTGCTTGTTGCAGTTAAATGTTCCCCTCGAATCACTCACCACACAGACCAAAGAGGACTCCTTCGTCCGCAATGAAAGTAAATCCAACTAATGGTGAATATTTTGACTAAACTGGAACAAACCCCGGTAGTTGATAATTTGTACCGTTTGCACCCCGAACTAAAGGTAAAAGGTCGACCTGCTCAACCTAGTCTACTGGTTTTGCATGATCGTTTGGTTTTAACCTCAGTCTGTCAAATCAAGAGGACAATTACACACCCAGAGTAAAACGAAACGTCATAGAAAGCTTACCTGTGAAAACAATCCTACTCCATTATCAAAATACATTCGAACTCCTGGCTTGATAGTAAGAATTCCCCCCGGCGGGATAAAAATATCTTTGGTCACGTGATAGAAATTCACTTCACCAAACAGGGGTTCCAGCGTAACCTGTCTTCCCCGTTCCACGGCTAAACGGCCACCAAGTTCAATCATCCCGGTACGGGAATCGAGTGCGATAAAACCAGGCACAAACGGAGGTTCTCCGGTTGTAGCAAACTGACTGGCCAAGTCGGGATCTTTCAACACTGGGTAGTAATCACATCGTGCCAAAGTGTACCTATAAGGACATTAAGGAGTTCGTGTGTGTGTTTACTTGAAGTTCAGAGCAAACGAGAACGAGCAGGTGGTTTTGATCGGAAATATGAGTAATGGTAATATGCGAATAGAATGTTATTGTGTGCAGTGATGTTTTGTTGAATTCTGTATGCATAACTATCATATGACTACTGCATGACAGTAGACACCTTTCTATCTTCCTCGATCTAAAAACACCTTTCGACTCAGTTGACCGCTCTGAACTCTGGCGCTGCCTCGCTCTAAAGGGTGCCCCCGAGAAGTTTATTTTAATATTACAATCGCTTTATGCTAATAGCCGAAGCCGAGTCCGAGCTTACGAGCACTTTTTCTCCCGAGTTCACCACGGAAAGTGGTGTTCAATAGGGTTGCCCTCTATCTCTGTTTCTGTTGAACTTCATGATAGATTTAATTATTGAAACAGCCCTATCCTCGTGCCAGGATAGCGGCATCGATTTGATTCCCAGTGGTCAACTGTTTAATCTAGGGTATACCGACGACATTGTGCTACTAAGTGAAGATCCAGGCAAGTTGCAAGCTTTTCTGGATAGTTTGAGTGCTAGTGTTGCCATGTTCGGTATGCGTTTTGCACCTTCAAAGTGGAAAATGTTGCTACAATATTGGATTGGTCCAGCACCCAGCCTCACCCTGACTGGGGAAGTAGTAGAGAAAGTAGACAAATTTTGCCATCTGGTCAGCTATATCTCACATGGAAGACGCATCACAGATGAAGTGTAGGTGCGCATACAGAAGGCTACTTTGGCATTTGCCAACTTGAGACATTTGTGGCGCCGTCGCGACATCCAGCTGTCTGGGAAGGGTCGAGTGTATGCTGCAGCAGTTCTGCCAGTTCTTCTTCACGGTGCAGAAACTTTGCCTCTACGAAAACAGGATAAAAATAGATTGTCGGTGTTCGCTTACCGCTTTCTACGTCGCATTGCACGAGTCTGTTGGGGTAACCGGACGAGTAATGCTGAGGGTAGGTGTAGTTTTAGGTTATCGCGGTAGTCCATGGGAGCAAGTGATCGACCTCCATAGATAACGTTGGTTCTGAATTGTTACGTATGTCACCAGATAGGTTGACACAGCTAGCGATGTTTGCCGAGGCAGGTAGCGGTTGGAAAAAGTTCAAGGGTGGTCAAGCTCATTCCTGGCAAGAGGGCATGGAAACCCAAACAAGGAGACTAAGTTTTATAGGCCCCGTCAGGCCCCCTGGATGGGGGCCCCGAGTTGATGATCACCGATGGTTAGATGCACTGAGTGTCGCAAACAGTGGCGCTCGTGCATCCACTCATTATTCTCCTAAAATCACTCTATATGAATTCTCCTTCCGCTTGAATTTTCTCAACATTCCAATCTTCATCTTGCTCCTTTATCCAAGTGGGTGGTCAGAAGACAGCAACCAAAACCGGCGCAGGAAAGTGTATGAATAATAGTCGTAAAATTCAAACTGAATTGAGACATCTTTTTTGAGATGGAAAATATTACATGAGATCTTCACGTGGAATGAAGAAAGAGCAAGCTGAAAGTTGAAACATTCACAACTAAATTCTTTATTTCTGTTGGCTCCATATGTCTACATGGTCGAGGCAAGTAACACAACAGTCAGCTTTCAAAGATATGTCGTACTAAGTATGAATAAAAGGGATAGCCAGATGAATTGTGGTAAAATATTTTGCCTGCGATGTCCAACGTTTCGCTCTTAGTTCGGTAAATGATGGGAATCTGTGAGGATATAGTTAACGAACAAAAAACAGGTTTGAGACCTTTCACTGGCGAATTAGTGATAATAACCTGCGATGAAAATACTGATGATTGGATATCGGCTATTTAAAAACTAGCCAGTTAAGTGACCCGGTCTGAATTAATTTCATAGGATTTTATTTCAGATCAGACCCTTGCGTGAGACGTGTGGAATACTCACCGGTGATTCTGATCGAAAATACGCTTGCTCACAGCTCGATGCACGGCACCCCATTCAGTACTGTTCCAGGCGAACAGATCACCCCAAAAGTTGAGCGTTGTGTTGATATGCTTGTCCGACGCAGACAAGTGACTGGCTATTTCGCTGAAAGAATATATTAGAAATAAAGACCAGTGAGGGTGAAATTAGTCGTCTCAGTCAGAGGGGGGGGGGAGGTTACAGTTTGGGGTATTTGTTGAACCGAATAAGGGACTGAAACCCTTGGAACGAATTCGCCTGAAAACATGAAGTAAACGACCCATTGACATGTCAAAAAGCGCTGTACAGATTCTATATACTGATAAAACAATCAAAGGTAAATACACTGATTTAGAATACACCTGCAGGATTTTAGAGTCATTCCGTTACAATCTGTGTGAAAACAAAGTTTAGGGGTCATGAAGACCATCGTGTGTTTCGGGTATCGATTGAGGAGCCTAGATCCTAGGGGTAGGTGTTATACATATATATATATATATATTTGTTTAGTGTATGTTCGTGTTGCTAGTCTTAGAGAAAATGAAGAGCTTGAGAAAAGCGCTTATATGAGCACAATTCGGAAGTCGAATGTCTAGTAGAGATAGCATTAATCAGGGCTGATATCAGCATTCTAAAATATTTGGATCGGATTATGGTAACCTGATATATGATCCTGAATAGTGCTGCACGGTGTTCCGTGTCTATCAACATGGCAAGAATCGCACATGTTAGTGAATCACCGAAAACCTTGGTTAGCCTGAAATTGTATTTAAGATGCGAGCATGGATATAGTTCAAATTTTAAGTGGATTGATCGCTGTAGTCTCAGATCACTATAGTATAAAATTTATATTCGAATTGCTGTCACATCTGCAGTGTAGCCAGAATTTGTTATTAGTTCAGGTTGATTGATCAAGTTATCGGACTGAAGAATGGATTCACAGGCAACGGGTTTCAGGAACACTTTACTGAGAGAACTTCACAAGTAACGAANAGTAACGAACACTATAAAGCCCGTCAAGAAGTTCACGACGAGCCGTGTTTTACTCACCTTCTATGCAAAAAGAAAACCTTTCACACGTCATCAGTATGTGGCCTTTAAGAGTGTGTTCTCGTAGACTCAACGACAATATAAACATACAAAATCCGAGTATAGGAAATTGAGTTGATTTTAAAACAGATTACTCAAGTTGGCCAAATTTACTCTGTTGTATATGGTTTCAACTTCCCTTTTTAACTCGAAATATATTTTGGTTGTAGTTCAGGAAAATAGCCAACACTAATACTGCAGCGGGACCTCAGAAATACGGTGCTGAGTGCAATGGCTCTGACCGGTACGCAAATTCAGACTCTGGCACTCATCTCTTTCGAAACCCTGCACCTTTGCTGTGGTTACTATTGCTTATATAATTGTCCGTCAGTACGTAAAGGAGCAATATTTACAAAAGCAGTTAGCTGGCACACTGTGGCTGTGTTTAACGCGGACCAACTAAGCTTCACACCATACCTTTTTCAATTTAAGATGTTCGAATATCAATTTAATATGCCACAGTATTAATTTAAGATATCGCAATATCAATTTAAGATGTCTGAATGCCAATTTAAGATGTCATATTGCTATGTGGATAGTACGACAGTGCGATTTTCTTGTACCTTTTGTGATACTCTTGTTGTCACGTGCAGTCCGTCCATGCAGCAGTCACCGAAACTACTGAACTTTTCCCAATAGACATACGAACTTCAAATCTACCAAACAACAACCTTTTTGTTGCGTCATTTGATCCGTGAGTTGCATTGGTGTGTACACATGATTCAGTTCGATGTGCCTGTTTATTGAAAAATGCCAAGCCTCGGGAAAGTCTCTGGCATGTTTTGGATCGGTGGAGAAGAACGGGAACAAGCGGAACACTGCTACTTCATAGGCACTGATGATGTCACTTCGGCTGGTGACGAAATAATTGGAAATAAATTGCCAAGTTTAGCGAACAGTGAAATGGAATTCAGTTCACCCGAGCTACGAGAATCGATTTTCAATACTCTGTCAACTGAGAGTATGAGTGAACGAATGACTTGACAGAAGAGCATCGGATGTACATCCCTGATGAGCGGTGAGAACCGCAAACGAGCGTGAAAAATGTTGAATCCATACTACGTGGATCAATTCATTTTGTACGGTTTGAAAATAGTATGCAGGCCTAGTATCAAAACATTGCAATGGTAGTGCAGTAATACAGAACCAGTGAGCATCAAAATGACACACACACACATACTAGTCCGATCCGGGATTCCACAAGTCGTTTCTGACCACCGCCACTTGAGATGAACCAACCACAATCACAGCAGGCATTGCGGAACGAGGATGCAACCAGGGTAACGTGCGTTTCACGCTACAGTGAATTGGAATAGAAAGAAAATTAGTGGGAAATCATCACCACTATCACCAACACCAACACCATGGATCAAAGGTGAGTTAGAGAATTAATGGAAAAATAAAATAGATGATCACTATAAATGGTAAGGTTGAAAAGATGTTTAATAGTATATTTGTTGAAATGTGTCACGTTACCAAAGCATTGTAGAAAGTGATTTATCCTCAAATACCATCGTGATATATATATATATATATATATATATATATATACATAAACAAATTTCGGAGAGGCCCTCAAATCCCTTTTCATAAGTAGTGATTCCTCTTTATCTATTGTCTCTATAGTTCAAAAGAAGACATCCTTTGCGGGATGTCAACATTTCATTTAATCTGTTCCACTGCTGATATAAAACAAATAAGCACATATATATATAGCACATCGGGCTGGCAAACCCCAACGAAACGGACGTGTACAGGGGGCCATTAAAATTAGAAAAGAGGTCAAATCTACGGCAAGTGCTTTGCACACAAAGCAAACGCTAATAGATTTTGCGCTACCCAGGCGGGATGTCATCTAATCGCCCCAACCCATCCACAATTCAGTTATCTATGGTCACCTGAATGTTTCCTGACATTCTCGTCTATGTTTTGCTCTATTCGTGTTCCCAGTGGTTACCTGCTATCACGTTTCGTGCTTTTCCCTTGCGTGTGGACAGCATTTTGATGGACTGGATAATTACTCTTTATCAAACTGACGCCATTGATTTGAAACGTTTTATCACTGAACAACGGCCATTTTGGTTTACTGTATACCAACACTTTTGTAATATCACAAAATCTAACAGTTGGGGAAGCATTGACAAATCCGTGCACAAGATGTATCACACCACTAAGATTGAACCTTTTTTATAAACAACAGCGACAATAACAACAGTGATAAAGACTGATGATGGGGAGATACGAAAGACATCTACCGTGGACCAATCTTTACATGGGGCAGAGTAAAAAAGGGTCAAGGGACACCAAAAACGTCAACACCATAAACTTTATTCGTCCACAAGGAACGAAAAGGTGACGGAAACATCTGGGACCAAATTCACTATCGGTTTTGCAGCTGACTCACCGATTTCCACTAAATACATTGTACGCAAGCTGAAGACGTTGTCTTTCTGATAACTCTGTCAATCTGAGATCTACAACATTGGGTCCTGTGTTGTCCACAAATCGACTGTATCGTATGACGTAATCAACCGGGAGAGAGCGATATGATTCGGCCTGAATCGAATCGAGACCGTTATTTACACGAAGAGCACCGTGGCGATGATGGAAGAAAGTGCAATTGGTCACATGACCTATCATTTGGACCATAGGTTCGACCAAGATAGCTTGGCGTCTATTTTCCTCGAAGTGGCTGAATCCCACGCTGAAATTTGTGACAGGCTTGTCAAGCAGCAGATTGGAGTGTGTGGTTGGAGGGGGGGGGGCAGGG
>UZAN01043544.1:0-15648 GCA_900618425.1 Echinostoma caproni
GCGTTGTCGTTGGGGGTTAAGCCAGAGTCGCTCGTGTCATTCGTACGCTTAGACCAAACACAACAGGGATTACAGTCTCGGCCAGCTTTGCACCCAGCGAACAATGCGTCGAAGCAGCCCACAAGGCCAGGAGAGCGCTGTTTGCACTCACAGCTGCAATAATCAACAGAGAAGCTGATGTATTCATTCCTCTGTATAGGGAACTCGTCAGACCCCACCTAGAATACTGCGTCCAAGATTGGGCTCCCTACCGAGTAATTGACGTAGATAGATTAGAAAAAGTGCAATGGTTAGCCACCAGAATGGTTCGTAAAACCAAAGGATTATTCTATGAGGACCAGCTTCGGCACCTAAACCTCTTCTCTATGCGTAGGAGACGTCTAAGAGGAGACCTGATCGAAGTCTTCAGACAAACGAAGAACGCCGATCTAGGTTTCCTACCTCTAAGATCTACGAAAGAACTAAGGGGCCACGAATATCACCTAGAAAAGAATATAAAAAGGTTGGATGTGAGAAAACATTTCTTCACTAACGGGGTAGTCAACTTCTGGAATCGCCTCCCCGGAAGACTCGTTCAACTAAACACAGTGCAAGCCTTTAAGATGGAATTAGATAGAGTATGGGCTGAGACCTTTCCAGAGGTGACCTAAAACATAAGGGAAATAAGTTCCTTCTTTTCTTCTCCCCAGTCCCACGCTTGACATTGCGTGGTGCGCATGCACACGCAGCAACGCTTACGCTTAAGTGTACGTAAGTCTCTCGTCGATACGGCGAGAAGACAATTTGTTCCCTCCCTTTTTCAGCCTTGCCGAAAACAGGTGCGACAACTATTACATCTGAATCTCACATCCTCGGATGGTTGCGGAACTATCAACCGTGCTGTAAGCCGGACAAACATGCAGCTCAATCGGTCTACCGACGAGATCGAGCCAGAATCAGTACAACCTTAAGGCCGAGGCCTCTACGTCCTGAAACTTTGGATTGGATTGGAAGGTTGATTATGCGTTTTCATAAAAGATCTCTGCAGGTGATCCGATAGAAGACTTTAAGAGTATAAAGGGCATATATGCCCAGTTATAACTGATACAGGTGCGCCAATGACAATCTGGCATTGCACGGGCACTCACTGAAATTGGCAAAAGGGTATTCCAGGCTGGAAGTTCGAGCACAGTACCTAACAAACCGTGCCGCTTGAACAAACTTCCAGAAGCAGTGGTTACAGCAACAAGAGTGATAAGCTTCAAGTGCAGACTGGATGCATGCTGGCTAACTGTGTTCCTTGAGTTGGAGTGATCAGTGCAAGGTAAACCATAGGCCATCCTGTTAGCCTCATGTTAAAGGTACTCTAATGTACCTTTAAAAGGGAGCCCCATGTTATAACAGCAGCAAAAAGACAGAATCCTTACTATGGGGCGCAAGCTCTTAACCCGCGGGTAACACATACATGTGTTGCTGTCTGATGTGAGAGTTCTTAAAAAACATGTTAAATTTGCATAAGTTACTTCACTTGTTTCCAGCGGGGGAAGCTTAAACATATAATTCATTGAGAATACCTGTTCTGAAATAGAAGCTGTTACCCATATTCTTACGGAATGTCAATACATGCTCACTACCCGCGCGCTTAGTCCAAGGGTGTACTACTTTGTTAACACTCCATGACGGGCATCTGCATGCGAAAGGGACCGCGAAGTGATTTCTACGTCACTAAACCTAAGGAAGCAAACAGACACTGCCTATTCACAGCTGTACCTCGAGTTGAAGAATCCTCGGAGCTATTCACCGATTCGTTTCCAAACTCTCATATGACGGTTTCAGGGCGCTGTACACCTCTCATGTCCTACCGTGCTTGGAGTTGGCGAGTTCCACCGAGTATCCATGCAGAACAAATCGAATTTATGAAGTCAGAGTTGGGATTCAACGAGCTGTCAGTCACCTTTTCGACGGGTTATGGGGGAATCGCTACACTGAACGCTTGCAGGCCACTGTACAGTCCCCGGAGTCATATGGCCTAGTTTGTGGTGACATGGGCCCGGAGCTAATGGAGTACCTTTCTCTGCGCAAGAAGAACTGGACCCGCGGAAATAAACTCGCATTGTTGAAGCTTCCGTCAATCGGATTAGTTCCCAGGTATCACTTGTCGCGCAGGGTAACCAACTTATGGAATGCCGTTCCAGCTGATGCAGTGCATGAGGTCAATGACAGCTCGTTCAAAAGGAAGCTCGACTGCGTTTTTCGTGCAAAGTGGTTTGCAGCTCAGACTGTAATGCATATCTTGAGTCAGTGGCGATCAGTCTTATACGGGAGGTTTCCTCCTGCATCTAATTGACGAACGTTGAACATGTTCTACGTTCAAGTACGATCGATACGATAACCTCATACCTGGATTCCAACAATATTGTTGTGTGGCTTGACGGGTTCTGTGAACTCTGTCCTAACCCCTTCCCACCTAAAATTGAATCGTAGAATTTTAATCTTCGATCTCTTTGCATGCGAGACACAAATCTGTGTTTTCGCTTCGGCCGTCTTGTTGTATTGTTTTCGGGATGTGCGATATGTTGCAACATATGACGGTAAAACCCACAAAGTGCTTCTCACAAATTCGCATTCTTTTTGGAAAATTTCGCGATAATTTCTCGGGGCAAAACACGAAAGAATGCACGCTATTCTCATGTTTCTGCTGGTAAGGTGAGAAGAAGTATTAATATTCTCCGTCGGGGTACCTTCTCCCTTCACCTTTAGATATTCATTTTTTCATGGCGTCAAACACTTCTTTCCTGCTTTTACTGGCAAATTCGAGCCTTTTACTTCAAGGTTGTTAAAATATGATTCAATGAAGCATTCACCATTTGAAGGTCGTGAATGCAATCCAGATGAATTATGTTCAAGTGTGGCCGGCTTGCGACATACACAATGCCATTAGCGTAGGCAGTGCAAACAGAAATTTTACACCGGAACTCATCAACAAGTTTTATTGACCTCCGGATGAGGTAAATGATACAAGATTTGTCGATGGGATAGATGGTGCTCCAATAGTTCCCCAGGTTTTCAAAGAAATTACTGTACTGTCAGAAGCAGTGTTCAATTGAAGGCGCATTGGTTTTCCATTGACCGCCACTCTGACATACTTTCTGCGGGTGAAAAGTTCATCGGAACGAGTAACTTTGATCTTGCTGTGATTGGCGGGTCTTTTGTGGATTTTTGTTTTCCTGCGGAGTTTTACGTGCTGAAGTACATGTATTGATCTGCATTGTCAAATCAAATCAAGTATCTGCTTTATGTGTTTCTTTGTTGTGAATTTTGTAGCACTTTTGACAAATGTGTTTGAGATGTGGACAAAATTTGACAAGATACCACAGACCGCACCTGTGTAGGATCTGGCTTATCTATACCCCAAGCTAATACATATAAATCGCAAACGGACGTTCGCACGAAAACAGAACGACACGATTCACGAAACGGAAGGCGGGTTGTACCGTTACGACCTGCAGGGCAAAAGGGAGATACGGAAGCGTGGGCAAGCGTGCGGAAAGTGGAGGCAAACGTGCTGACGAAAGAGGTGATCTTGGTGCGGTAAAACAATGAGATGCAAAGGATGAAGGGTACATGTAGAATGGGAGTTGGTTGGTCACTCCAGAGCTCCCTTCCTAGAAGGCTAGGGAGAGCCTTCGATAAGGGTGTATGCGTTGTTTGCCGCGCTTTCCCAGTCCGAAAAATTGGATCGCTTGGAGGGTTGTCACGGAAATATTGGGAATCGACTGTCAAAATAGTTCCACTTGATGTGGCTGGGGTTGCTGGTCCACAAAGAAATGTGGGGTAGTGAAAATGTCATAGAAAAGCGTCTGCAGGCCCATCATCGTTTCGCTACTTGCCCAATTTTCGTTTGTCTTCGGAGAAAATAGGAGGACTGTCACAGCTGGGTACGAGCCAATAGAAAACTGATGGGGCTGTCAGAAAAAGGTCTTCGATACCCATATTATGCTGGAGCGGTGAGAAGGGTGGGGAACGTGCCAATCTTTTTTCTTGCTGCGTTCTCCTGGTTGAAGTTTTCTTCACGGGTTTTGGGGTCTCTGCGTTTCTTGGCCGAAGGTTTTATCCCGATTTTTGAATGCAGAGCCTGGAAGAGAACGGAAGAAAGAAGGTCGAAGCAGCCCTTGTTGGAGCTGATCGGTGAGGCGAAGAAACACAATAACAAAAGGGCAAGGTTTTTTAATTTTGTTTTTAATGTATATATATGCATGCAGAAAAACATGAACTATGGTGGAAAAAATGAAAATAATGACAAAAGGATTTTTTGCGTACATTTATGGATACACAGGTGAAAGAAAAAAAACATCGCAGAATAAATGATTCTGTACGCTGCTAACTGTAAAAACGTCCTACTAGGCAAAACGTACAGGTAACTTAAGGACTCTCCCGTGACTAGTGATCCGACGGGGGTGGGTCGAGATCAGGTTCCTGCTCCAAGAGTGTCGCGGGGTTTACCGGGGTGGAAGGAGCAGGACTTGTTGGGACGGGAGTTGCGCGTGGCGCAACGGGTGAGGGGAGTTAGTTGGTCACTACATCAACAGCAGTCTTATGGGATCTTGATTGTTCATTGTTTTTTGGATAATGGTGCTTGGAGGTTATCTGAACCACGTGGTGACTGGTTAGTGATTGTTTTTCCAACATTGCAGTGTAATGCTTGAGGTGTACCAATCGTTAGCGCTTGTTGGTGACACAGTGGATGGTAATTTGCTGTTCCTGCTCCAGTTTGCTGAATAATCGGGTGCGTATATCTGCATCCATTGATGATTGAAGGCCACAAGCAAATATGAGGCACTTGAATTGGTCAGCCGTTAAAGGTTTGCGAGCATACGGTTTGCATTCCCGATTGGCGATGCCAGCGTATGTCACATAGTCATCAGATTCATTCTTTTTCAGTTGTATATATTGGTATCTCTTGTAGAAAACGGATGACCATTCACCTAACATTTGCGACGGGCACTTAACAGTTTCGTTGAAACTGCAACCACTAGCATTTTTCGGCAGAATTAAATTATATTTTGCATTTTCTGTTCCACGTTTTCTCAGCAGGAAACAAACGTTCCATGCTTCATCGGCTTAACATGGAAAACATAGTCATAGCGCGTGAACCAAGAATCGAATGTCAGACTAGCGTCAGGGTCGAATAAAAATTCCGTGATACCATTAACAATGTCGTCTACCGATGCGGATGGCTCGACAGCGTCAGGTTTCGAACCAGATTAAATTGCTAATAGACGAGTAAGAGTTTCGATCAATCTCATCTGAGATGCTTTAAACTGAGCTTTCTGCTGCATCACAAATGTCTTCAGTTCTTCGACTGAGATTACCATTTTGCTTTGGGTTCACCTGTCACCAGTTGATATATTCTGGTTAGACTTACGATCAATACGAACGCCCTAACCCAGCCTTCAACAATGATACGGGCGAGGGAACGCGACTTAAGAAAAGCAGTCAGAGTGCCCTAATCATGACGCTATACGCAAATAAAAGTGGTAAATTGGGTGTACGAGAACGACGTGCTGACACCAATCAGATAGCGTCTTTGACACTCCGATTGGTCGATCAGACGACAGCTCTGTGATTCGTCCTAACCGGACTTGATTCGCCTTAGGCGTCGTGAGCGCCCTTGTGGTGAGACGCGGATCCATGCACCGCTGACGGGTTCTTTGAGATCGTCCTAAATAAGTTTTGTCGGGTTACAAAACCCAGAAATACATCATGCATGTGGTCGAATGGAAAATGAATTATGAAATAACACTCTAGGCAACGTACCAAATAACAATTTACCTTAATCACACCACGGCAGATCCTTAAGGACCCTAGCTATGATCAATTTGAAGTAGTTCCGTTTAAAATTAATTCTTGCATTGAATTCGCAGGTGTTCCTACGGTGCCTAGTCTGTCTAATGGTACTCCTTTCTTATGAAAGTTACCACAGCAATATAACTTTTTCTTGTGTTGTCGAGATTGAGTATTCTCTTGGGCTTTGAGCTGAAAAGGAATAGATTTGTGAGATATATCAGCATACGTTTACTTCATCGGTTATGCCAGGCTGTTAAGAGAAAGTTCAACGAGGTCAGTAAACCTATATGCATCAACACTTTGGCAAACGATCATATATACCTACCTCTATTATTCATACATACATACGTGATTCTCCTCCTGCTTTCGGGTGGTGGTGGACCGATGGACGTGGTTGATTCCCACCAGTACCACCTGACTTGTCCCATTGTGTGTTGAATGTCAGCCTTTTGATTAGCCAATTCCCCCTTCCTGAAAATTGTATCTTTTTATATTCAATAAAAGGAAGTAAACTGAAAAAGAAAAGAAAAATTAAAGTCCTTTTTAAGGGTAGGGGGTTTCCTAGGGATAAACATTCCTTCTCATTTATGCACGCCAGTTGTTCCACATCAATTAAAACAGAAGAAGCCTGAATGTTGCTTCAACTGTTTCACATATTCTCGAGCCGGAGGAAATCAAGAATACGTTAAAACCTTAAGAAAGTTATCCTAATTACAACGGTAACTCCACGTATAACGTGAGCTCATGGAGATGGATATAAACGTTTTCTGACTTATGGTTGCTAAAAATTACCCTTTGAAGAACACTGGAAATATTATTAAAGCACAAAATCGCAAGCATATCTCCACTAGTGGCCTGCTGTTAACTATACAACACGGTTTCATATCTAAACAACCCGGTATCACCAATTTACTCACTTTTGATGAATTCATTCAAAGGCTGGAAGGAGCACAAAATGTCAAAAAGTATATATATGTACCACACACGTCTGAGCTTGGACTATATGCCCAACAAATCTCAACACAATAATCTTTATAAAAATAGACATTATCAGAAGGCGTTTGGATTGTAATTGATTGCACAATGCTGACGGTCGAACGTGGAAAGTTCCGCTAGTGACGGACTCCAGGTATCAGTACTGGGCTCCCTCTTTGTTTTTAATAAAGATATAATAGGAGGACTTGACTCGCGAACATTTTTTGCATAAGAAGTCAAGCTGGTGGGAAGAGTGAACTAGGTACCCTGTTTTGCTAGACAGTTGAATGTGATCTTCTGTTTATTGCCACCAATCTTTGGTAACTCGCAGTTGAGGCCAGTTTTAGTCATGATGGGTGGATTGGAAAGGCAGAGAATCGTACCGAAATCCTAAGGACTTTGGAATTAAAGAACCTGTGGATTGTGATCACTGCTGACTTCAAATGGATAACCAGCGCTTTATGGCTGCCAACAGGTTACAAGAGTACTTTAACAAATGCCCAGTACAATGGCATTGAGGTGTTTCTCCCTATCCGAACTACCCTCTGGAGCCGTAACTAAATCAGTTTCAAAAGCGAACTCCTGAGGCCTTTCCTGGCCTTTTACTCCCAGTCTTACTGTATATCCTTGATTCTTATCCATTGAGAGCTGAGAACATTCAGCCATCGGATTTATTCGATCAACTGTGCCTCCGGTTCACTTTGCTTTTGGGTTAGACTAGCAGACTCTGTCAACGCACATAAATTATCACCGATTGCAATACTTGGGCCCCCTTTCTCCCTGATGCTAAGCTTAATAAGATTATTCTGAAACAGTCGCCTTTCCAACGCTCGTTCAACGGACTCATGAGGATGGGACACCAAGACCAGAGAAACAGACCAACTTGTCATTTGGATGATTCACAGCAACTCTCGGTGTAAAACGAACGAGGTCGACATATGCAAGGACCTTGGAGTCAAACTCCAGGTACCGTAAATGGCAATCAGACACAGCAGAGAAGCCGGCTTATTATTCCCAAGGAACTAACCATAAGAAAATAAGGTTGAAGTACCAAGACAGAAACCAACCAACTGAAGTCATCCGGTGTAGCTTGTACTCTTCTACTAACTAAGATTAACTTCCTCTGTGGTAATAAATAAAATACTGTAATGAAACTACTGAACCGTTGAACTACTGCTCTTAAACGCCAATGTGGTGAGCATAAGGCCCATCTATGGGGATAATAGGGATGTTATCTGAGTCTCAAACCACGTGGCTAGGTAATAACCTTGAGTCCTAAGAAGACTGATTTGAGTGGTAAAACATTTATCTTCGAAGTTTTATGCTAAGTTCAATAAATAAAAATCCCGACAGAAAAACGTGTATCAAGAATAAAGAAAATGTCTCTGTGCATAATAGGTTGCCAGAATATAACGCAGACGCATAATGAAACGCTAGGGGGAACATCAATAATGAAAATTTGTTATCATTTAACCAATAAATAAGATACATTCACAAAACAATTCGAACGAAGATTACCTGCCCTGGCAACGGAATTCTCTACATAAAAGACAGTCAAGTATGTTCGGATCAGACTAGACACGATGTTAGCTACGGAACGGAATTATTTCTAGTGTTTCTGCCACGTTTTGTATATAATTTTGGGGCTTTAGTCCAGCAACACGGTGAGAATCATTCTCCACATCTTGATCTCTCTGTTTAAAATATTCGTCTGTATGCTTAGATTTCTGTGGTCCGCTGAATCCATCTCACCTCTCGATGAATTTAAAGAATCAAGAGATCAAATAACCCTGGGTGCTTAATATCTGGTTCCAATACAATACTGATTTTCCATGATTTTCGTTATATTTCCTGAATTATTGTCTGTGGAAAGTTTAGTGCGTTTTTTTTCAGCTGGTGTTTTATCTGGTCGAAAAACTGTAGCAATATAGATGTCCAACCTCAGTCAAATGAAAATGATTGAAGCAAATCTATGTACCATTGCGGGTTTTATCATTGCTTGGTCGTCTCACCACATTTTTCTTAGTTTTGCTGATTTCAGCCTCTAACGGTACTGCGATAAACTAGCCATGGGTTGAAGAAACCATAATGGGAATAGACCAATGAATCTCAGGTGTGGGGTGAATAGTTTTTGTTTACTTTAAACAATTGAGAAAATGTTTGCATTTTTATTTTTGGGATGCCGAAGAATCCTAACTGGAATTGAAGTAGAATAAAGTGAATACTCATCAGAGCTATTTATCCTTTAAATTTAGCTTGACTATAAATGCAGTTGGTGTTAAGGGACTTTTTCAAACAAACGGCTCATAAGTCGAAAGTAGATGATAATGAACCAGGTAAAAATAGCTATCTAGTGCTCCTGAGCTTTGCACTTCATGCTTCATTTGTGAACTATCAGGTTCACCATGAGATTAGAATAGGTTAGCAAGGAGTAAAATTGGACCACTGTCTTGCTTATATTTAATTCCAGCTAGACGGATGGTCCCAATAACTAAACATTTGATCTATTTTCTTCTGACTAAATTAACTGCTCCAGAATTCTTAACTATATGCAGTTTAGGAAACCACTTGTGTGTCGCTGATTTCAACGAATCGCGTTTTTATCGTAAGCTAAATTTTGTATATAGCAAGCAAATATGATGCTTAGAAATTTTGGTTTTTGTTCATATGGTTGTTTGGCACATTGAAGGGTTATGTTGAAATTTTGAAAAGTTCAGAAGCCTCGGTGGGATTCGAACCCACACATGGACGCCGCTTACTATTTTGTACAGCGCACACTCTACTAACTGAAGTACGAGGTCACACCGATAGCACTGACCTTTTTCACCTTCAGATTACCCATCCAACTTACAAAGGCATATGACAACCACCAGTTAGCATGTAAGTTGACTATCTCTGTAAGTTGGATGGGTAATTCGAATGTAAAAAGATCAGTGCAGTCGGTGTGACTTCGTAGCTCAGCTGGTAGAGTGTGCGCTGTACAAAAGTGTAAGCGGCGTCCATGCGTGGGTTCAGATTCCATTGAGGCTACAGAACTTTTCACAATTTCAACATAAAATTTTGATTTATTTCAAGTAAATAACCACAAACACGATGGGGAAAGTGATTAACTATTATCATCAATTTAAAATCACATGACCTATCAAAATAATGGTGTATGTGGACCTCAACTGTAAATCAAGGGATAAATTTATTGGCTTCAACTCGAGAACAGAGAAAGGTAACGAATTAGTATTCCTTGAGATCACAAATGTACACGACAACCAGTGAGTCAGTTGAAAGAAGAATACATACGAAAGAAGCATAGTCCAGCCGGTACACAAACTCCAAAGCTTCCTTCTTTTAAAAGGCAAGGTTCACCTCATTTGATACTTCGCCTTGCGGGAAAAAGATGCCCCGAGTTTACGTTCGCAAATGAAATTGCTCAGAATAAAACATTCCAAGGGGGGCTGAAGACCCTGAAAAAGTTGTTGAAATATACCCAGCATAAAGATTAAGATGCAAGCCCGTTCAGGGACTCCGAGAAAATGCTGCTTACGAAACGGTCATTCAGAGGAGATGATCTGTTTGATCCCATCAAAAAACATTTGGTGCTTGAAGCTGGAGGGAGCCTTAAATACAGCATGTTTGAGATGTTCACAAGCTAACTAATGGATAGAACATTCAAAGAATACAATTAACTTATGCTGGCTTTATTCACGATTACTATTTCGTTTCTTTGTGATCTCAAAGCAACAGAAGCCGGTGGAATGGCGAGACAGCCTAACGAACGACTTATTGTGCACTGTCTAAGGTGGATTCAGCACGGTAGTTATCGTAAGAAGCACTATTCTGGCTCACGTAGACAGTTGTCCAGGTGAAGTTTGAACCAACCTTAAGAATCAGGTACAGTGTACCATCTCATTCACCCGAGATCAATGCAAATTATCAGCCTAGTCACTGAGACAGCATTTGGCTTTCACTTGCTCACGTCCAACCTATGTGAGTAAATCGATTAGTCCATGCTACCATGGTCACGAATTTTCCGCACACAGGGCGCATCACAACCTGATTGCGGAGATACTGTGATCTAGTGATGCGACCCTTGGTGTAGCCTGTATCTCGTACTCCTACAGTAACATTTGACCGGGTAGAAGTTCACCCTTTAAACATGTCACTTATGTGAGCTGTACGGGCTAGTCGATGAGTCAGTGAATTTGACTGCCTTCCACTGAATGATTTCAGAAATTCAGGCTTTTAAAAGCTTGAATGGATGAATATAGTTTCGAAAATTTTGATTGCACATTTTAGTCTAACGCTAATCCAACCAAATATCCTCAAGTATTACCTACAAATGGGATTTAGTGGGAGATTACAGTATATGGCGGTCGCGGTCATCATCATATCGACCCGGAGATTGGGTGTTCATATCTCACCACCACTGTCACCCAAATCTTCCTCTGCTGTGTCCCCAGGTAGCGCCTGAGAGAATGCAAGCCACTCCAATTTCTGAACTTTGCTTGTGAAATAAAATACAAGGAAAATAATTGTATTATAGTTATTGTATGCAGCATAAAACAGGAGTATTTCATGGGTGTAGGCATGTACATGTACATAAAATATTCAAGCTATTCATTCAAACTTGTGTCTCAAGCTAACTTCATTTTCGCAGTATTAAAGCGATGTATAAAAGAATTTCGGGATTCATTAAATTCCATTTGAATTGAGACCTACAAAAAACAACAATAAACGGTCTCTGTGTCTGAGGATTCGCTCGGGAAATCACAAGAACAACTTTAAACCATATTACCATTCGCTCCTGGGAAAGTCAACCTTTCAGCTCAGGGATAAGGGATTCAGTTCCCAACACGAAGTTTCACGGTTCTAATAACAATACGGAGCCTAAAGAACAGCAAATACTGTTGCTGAATCCCAACCAGGATAAAACAGCTGCCCGGTGCTATTTTTAATCCAGTACACACAAAACATCCATCGCGTCCAAAAATGCATTGACATATACGGAATCAACCGATTCCTAAGGAATGAGATCTACACAAGATCCCAACAGGCAGACCGTGGTGTTCGTCAGTTCATAGGTTCTACACACGAAAAAACAAACCAATATCTTCCAAAAAGTTTTCAAATTTACAAAAAAGAAACAGCTGTCACTTGATATTTGTCTAAGACTCCCAAATTCATTGCAATACTCCAAAACCATTGACAGATAGTCTTGTTAAGTAAAAGCAATGGAAAGGTGATAAGATTATATGGTGAATTTAGTTAAGCAGTGAATTTCAGAATGTTTCTAGAAGTATCATAACCCAAGAGGCTGGTGTTGAGACGAAGAGAAGATGAAGATACCCGCAACAAGCTTGCAAAGGTTGGTTGTGCTATATCGTGTATAGACAAAACGAAAAACTATCTGATCAGCTTCCCAGTGGTCAAGCGGGCAGTATGCCTGAGTTCTACTGCAATGTGAACATACTCCGGGCTCTCGCAACGCAGCGGAATGAACAAAGATGTGTGACAGAATGTCCATCGGCTTGTATTCTCACAGCGGAAACGTTACGAGGCTTTGCGGACGATGAACGATGGTGGGCAGCGGCGGAAGGAAGGCGTAATCACCGTGACATCGGATGGCAAGGAAACACTGGCAGACAGATTCTCCGTGGATCAGGGTTAAAATGAAATATGCAATGCAAAGCAACTAAAACGCCATGAACCAAAAAGGTTCAGTGAGGTACAAGCATTCACAATAAAATATTACTGGCGCGGTTGCCAAGCGTTACGCTACGTGTGAGTTCCCGGGTTCGACCCACAGATGGGTCGATGGATTCACACAGTTGGTGAGACCCAAACTGATCAAAACGGTTGTACAGTGCTTCCAAGCTCTTCAGTCCACGTTTTATATACTCTATGCACGAAAAAATCAATCATAAAATTAACCTTGTATATTTTGACTATATTATTTTTCCTAATAGAATATACGGATATCTACAATCTAAACGATTTCCTCTCATTTTATGTAATTATGTGCTAACGACCGATGCAATCATTTTTTTGCTTAAATAAAGAATTGTATAATCAGTATGCTTTTGACGCAAGAAGTCGTTACAAACCGATCGGAAAACTCAAATTTGGCTGTGGTCATCCAATTGCAGCGTAGAGTATTCTTTCTATTAAGCGCTCGAAGAAAAGCTGGGACAAGTACGTTCATTAGAAAGGTGGGAGCTACACGGTTTGCAATATTGTCTTATTCAGCTATAAGTTTCATTTTTTCACTTTATGCATTGACTCCAATCATGAAAAATCTGATTATGTCCTCGAGCAACATAGTTTCTATTTGTGTAAGGTGCTGGTACCACGATTCGTTTGAGTACCAGACACGATTGTTGCAGATTTGTCCCAGTTCAGCACAAACTAGTGTGAATTAGACTCAAATTTTGTTAATAGGAACATTCCTACTTGCTTTGTAAGATTTGAATTGTTGGAGAAGGGGAACGAACTGTAAATTAATGGAGTGATAGGAGAAATGCAGCTGCTTTTTACTTTTTGGATGTCAATGGTACGAGAACGCATGATCTGAGAATGTGCTTTTTTAAGTAATCGTTTGTATGAGCGCTATAGCTCTGTTAACTCAGGAAGAACGCATTTTGCGTTGGATACTGTGACTTTGCTCAGAATTTCTGTTTCAATTTAACATTGGAAATAGTGCCTCATGGCAATCATTTGTGATTTTTTACCAGCTTTGCAACCATGAACACATTATTGTGATTTTATTTTCTAACGACGATAGCTGGCATATTCTAAAGGAAGTTGCAAGATATTAACCGAAATGTTTGGGATTTTCTTCAAATAAAGTTAAAAAACTGACTCTGTTCAGTGCTCAGTTCATTCTTCCACTGGAATGTGATCGAATATTTAAACGGTTAACTTTCATTTGTAAACCGATTGCTTTATTCCAGATCATAATTTTTATTTACTCAATCAAATGCCTTGGAGAAGCCCAGCGATAGAAAAACTTCTTCGTCTGTCTATGAGTGAACGAGAATATCAGTCTATTATTTTCTGGGCAGATTGCCTGTATAGAAATGTTGAAAAGGGAACCTCGTTTAGACACCTTGTGATTGGCAATGAATTCCTATATACAATCGATCATGACCATTGGAAACTAGAAAGAGAATGTCATATAAAGGTTAGTCACGGCAAAATCCTATTTGGATAAAATTTCACTGTACAATGGGACTATAGCAAATTACGAAACTCTGCATTGCCGGTGATGTTGCAGAATTTCTGAGATGCAAGATAACCCGAACGTACAACCACATGATTCTTGTATTTTCTGAGAATGCTACAATTACGGTGAGTGTACCTATTTGTAGATTTGTCAGTTTTGCCGCTTTTGATTAACTCGCCATGGCAAACATCCTTACGACTGTGCAATTGATTTATTATTGATTCTGACCAACTGTTCTTCAAAATTCTCCCCGCATAGTTCCCTATTTGTCCAATCATTGATGTACTTGAGAAGCACATGAATCAAGTTTGGTTCTCATTAGCCTCGGTTCTTCATTGTTAAACATAATCGTAGATCCATATCAGGGCATCGGTCACTGTTTATGTCCGGTAAATAAACACAACAGTATTGCATTGTATTGTAATGACTTTTTCAGGCAACTATGCCTACATTTTGGTGAAAATATGTGTTTATCGTTACAATGGGATGGAAAAGTTAGGAACAGATATATACAACAGTGAGAAAGCTTAGAAGAAACAAGTCATCTCTGTAGATTTAAAGTTAATTCCTTTAGGATCTTGTCAGAATACGAGCCAAATAGGATACTTTTGGATTACGCAAAATGTTTAGGCGAATGGATAATCAACGATAATCGGATCGGGTTGTTGCGTGGAAACTACAGAAAGATGAGTCGGGACTAGGCAGATGACCAGGGTCGTCAACTTTCTTACGGGCGAAATTCTCACATGAGGTAAAATTAAAATCACACAATTTTGTGATTAAAGTGTCCATTGTTATAAGAGAAACACGGCTAATGATTGCCAAATAGCTGCGAATAGTAATGAAATCCTTTTTAGGTAGGTCAGGTGTAATAACCGTCGAACAATAATGTATGGCAATAAAAATGCACTGAGAAACAAAAAAACATGACTGAATGCTTCACTCTAAATTGTCGTAACTTGCGTATTTGAAGGGAAAAGCGATGCAGTTTTCCAGCACAGCCTAACACATGGAAGGACCGCCGTAGATTGCTCTTGATGGTAACTCTTGGGTATTTGGTGGTGTGCGTTCTGCTAATGGGTACCTAATTGATGACTGAGGTACGGGTAACAGTACAGTTTTATGTAGTTCTGTTTCTGTTGGAAGTCAAGGTTCGTTCTTATTTGAGCTCACCAGTAGTCCAGTTCAGTTCAGTTTAAATAACCATTAGGCATGCATTTTCGTGCATTGCTTTTGTTTGCCCATTTGGGTGAACAATAGGAGGAAAACAGAAAAGTTGAAAGTAGGGTCGAAGAGAAAATTGAAAAGTTCAGTGGACTAATGAGGCAGAGAAATTGAGAAGATTCACGAACGCCACTGTTTACGACACCCAGCTATATCACTCAGTGTTTCTAATCATCGGTTACAATCATCCCGAGGTCCCCAACCAGGGAGCCTAACGGGACCTATATGACTAGTAGTACATATTTATTGTCTCTTTCAGGCTTTGAACTCCGAATACATCGCCTGGAAGGCGTGTGAGCCGAAAGGGTTGTGCACAGTAAGACAGCTGGACATTGCTAGCTGGTGATACTGTCTGCGTTGAAGAAGTAGTAAAAGGTTCTTCATTCCCCTATTCGATTTAGGTTAGA
>UZAN01043544.1:15705-30293 GCA_900618425.1 Echinostoma caproni
CAGCTTTCTTGTCTTTAATGTTGAAAATTAGATCATCAGTTTCATGCAATAGAGTTTCACATTCATTTTAATTTGCACACAGCGGTGGCGGTTGCTGTGACATGAAAGTTTCGCTTTTAAGTTTCATGCTTAAATTTCAAGTTCATTATTTCCCCTAATAATTTTGGAATTTACTGTCTTTCCGTTTTGAAAGCTCGTGTGTGTGTTTGATCGAGAAAAGAAGACAAAGGGTTAATAATAATAAAATACTATTTGTTCGTCAAGCAACCGAAATCTTTGATTTCTCTAAAGTTGTTGTTACAAGTTATTCATTAAAAACATCAATTGTGTTTGTAGGGGAGGATCGCCAGTAAAACATGACCAAATCTTTATTAAATTTACTTTATTAGCAAATGGCGGGGTTTTCGCAGTTAAACACAAACGCTATTGATTTGTTTTGATTTTTATTTGCTCCTTTCCGTCTTTCCAGAACGTGTCACTTCAGATAGAACAAAATAGACCCGAATATGAATCAGTTCACTACACATAACTAGCAGTCTTTCAAATTTCGAGTTTATTAGTGAAAATATCAAATAAGTAATCGATTATTGATTGTATGCCATTTTCCTCGAATGAAGTGGTATTTCTGCGTCAGTACACGAAGAATGTCATCTCATCTATCAGAAAGGTACAATAAAGTTGAGTATTCCCTTTAGAATCGTTGAATCGTTTAATGTTTACGATTCAACGTGATCTCTGATAGGAGTTTAAGTGATTCAATGGCTAAAAATGATCTATGCAGCTCTGTGAAGATTTTCATTTAGCGATTGGGGGGGGGGGGGGGTGGGGTTATTATCCCCTAACTGATCAACTGGTATGGGCATACCTAAAGCACCAAAGCTGTCACTCTGGCTGGTGATAAACCTTTTGCAAAAAAATTCTCTATCTCGGTAAACACATGAGAATGAATTCAGTCAACTCGAATTACAAGAATAAATTTGCAGCAACCTGATTAGACTGAATCTAATCATCGTTAACCGCCATGGCTCCGGTGGTCCATAAATTGAGTATCTCATCATTTTTGTGCAAATACCGTTAAATTTCAATAAAACGATCGATTTCCTCAGACCCAAGGAAATCGTTTTCATGACACTAGGCATATTAGAATGAGAATCTCAAGTTCAGCTTGTTAGTAGCCTTGGTTCGATGTAAAATGCATTGGCTTTTCTTTGCCGTTTCCTGCACGTGTTGAAGTATGTCAGTCAGTCAGACGTATTACAGTTTATGTGTCTATATCCAGTGCCGTCATCTGTTCAAAATAAATGCGAAAAGACATCTGGTTCTACTAGTGATATATATTCTAGTCACTGACGGTATGAGGTGTAAATTTGGAACGGATGTCTTTGGTGAATTTGTGCATCTAGCTCACCTTGTTAAATCCGTATAGGAACGTTTGGATTAACCACAACTACAGAAAACCGAAAACAGGAGTTATTCACCGAATTGAGATCAAAGACCACTTCTACTATCTTGTTGGCGTAAGTCTTGCAGGGATAGAGAGAGAGGACATCATGAAAACATACAGTCTCTATAATTATCAGGGAAAAGTAGAACTGAATAAAAGTAGTGAATTGTAAGTTTATAGCAATTTAACAAGTAATACAATAAAGTGCTATTTTAATTTGCTATCTTTTGTAGGAGAAACTCCGAAATGAAGGAAAGAATGTGAACAAACATGGGAGCAAAAAGAATAGAGAAAAGATTTTGGCGTAAGCGAAAAGCTCAATAAATGGTTTTCATCGTATAGTATATAGTATGAGATTCTTAGATAGTAGCATTTTGGAATGACTGGAGTTTTTTCATAGTGCAAATGCGATAGGCGCTAATTAGTTAGTTGGAAATGGGCAATGAAAATCGCCAAATCAAACGGTGAACATCACTTATGTATTTCTTGATAACAATGGGGATTTTTCAGTGAAATCTGATCCCGCTGCTTACCCAAAAAATGGACTCAACTACACGATTGCTTAACACGATCGGAGATTTGTGAAACATGCTAATGAATTATTTACATTCAACTAGTAGACACTAAGTATAATGAGTCTTCCATGAAAGTGATCATGTATGGTAATTACGGAGGTCTTCTATCCTTATTTCACCAGATTTCACTGGGCTTCAATCTAACTATTCTCATAAGCAAGATTTACTTGTAACCGGTTGCACTATTTACCGGTGATAAACGCCATGTTATAGCTGTGTTAGCAAAGTGTTTGTTGATACGGCCAGGATTTGCACACAAAAATATTTCCCCATGA
Source organism: Echinostoma caproni (assembly GCA_900618425.1). Taxonomy (NCBI): domain Eukaryota; kingdom Metazoa; phylum Platyhelminthes; class Trematoda; order Plagiorchiida; family Echinostomatidae; genus Echinostoma; species Echinostoma caproni. Next base: position 18,000 of record UZAN01043544.1, read on the forward strand.
ATATTGTGGTCCTGATGTTTTGCATTCCGGTTATCTCACTATCGGTGCTTACTTGAATTATCTTTATTCTTTATTTAGAGGTGCAGATCAAAGATGCTTCATTGTGATTAGTCCAAAGTGAGCAAGATTCAGAGGCAAGATACACTAATAGATGACATAAGGTTGAATGAGTCATTAATTCTTAAAGCATACATCAGTAGTAGAAAGTCATCATGTTTAAAGGCTATTTTATTTTTCGAAAAGAGGTGATCTGTTTCACACATTGAGAAAGAATTAACACCTTTGTCTTCAACAACTATTTTTGATGTTTTTACCCGTTGTGAAAAAATATGGAGGTAATTTCTGAGTGAACAAGTAGAAAATATTTTATCTCTTCCAAACCCCGTTTATCACCTCTGGCATTATTTTTGGAACATGCTTATTTCAATGATTCTTACTCAAGTCAAGTGACCCAGTACTAAGCACGCAGGGAAAATTAACGAACCTTTTGACGCTAACATGTCTTGACCTGAAAAGAGACGAAATGTAGACTTTTACGATAGACCGAGTGTACAAGCAAATTGGAAATCCCGTGTTTTCTTAGTGTTTTACGTGATCAAATAGCTGCCTATTTACCGGAATATTTAATTGTTTGATCCGTTGTTCCAATGATTCACAGGTCTGGTACAAATTGATGTGCTTTGTTTCTGTTTTCAATTGTTTCTTTTGCCTATTCTACATTTCCCCAGCAGCTCAGAATTAAATCAGTCTTTATTAGCACCAGTGAAGGTAGCTAAGCGATTGGATTTCTATCTGAAAGATCGCAGTTTGATTGTATTCCGGATACTTCATGAAGTGGTTCGAGCGTATCGCGAACAGAATTATGGTTTTAAGTTCATGCTCAAACAACTCCTAGATTTTCCTGGGACTCAGGCTAACTCAGCGCTGTCGCATGAAACAACGCGTGTCAACACTGCCCGTGGTACAAATACATCCAGAAGAAAGTCGGTAATATTGGCTTTTATGGCCCAAGATGAAGATCTGGTGCAGCTTATGCCGTTCTTCACACCCGCAACTGGACATCCACGTATTCTGTCTGTTCACCCTTCTTCTTCTTCTACTCGCCAGTTGTGTGATGCACAAAGCAATACAGATGTGATGACCGAGTGGATTAATGATTGGATCGGTACAGCCGGGCAAACCTTGTCCGAGCTACACATCCTCGGATTCCCGTGTCCTGATCCACCTGCGGATCTCATGACCAAAATATGCAATCACTTGACGGATTTAAACAAGCGGATGAGAATCAGCAGTGATGTGGGAGCCATTGATGGAGTCCTGTATCTACCAGCCGTGGAATATCTTCTCACAGAGGAAAGTAAATTATCCCGTGGTCGTGGTCATTTAATAAACTTAGTATTCCGGAAAATCTGAAAGTTGTGATAGTGAATTTGGTTTGTAAACCTTAATTATTTGAGTAATAGATGAGTTAATATTCATTCCACCCTATTTCAGCTTCATGTATCTGTTTAGAAAGGTATCTTTGAACTATTTAACAAGGTCATTCGTGAATAACAATATGTGAAAGGCACTGGAGTAGCAGATCGTGAGGAATGGCTGGCGGGTAGTTCGTAGTAAATAGTGTTGTGCATAAATATATTAGTCAGAGCAAGCAGCACAACAGTGCATTTAAAGATAAAAACTAATACGAATAAAACAAACTTTTTAAGTTCTGGTATTCTCTGATACAACGTAGCCAGGACCGAAATGTTTCCAATGTGTTACATTGCCCCAGTGGCTACTCCTGCCTGATATGAGCGAATTCAGTTGCTTCCGTGAAGGTTTTATAAATGGGTTAGCAGCAGTATCAGTCAGATTACTTGCCTGGTGGGCAAATGGATAACATACTCGCGGTCTATGTTTGAGGTTCTCAGTTGGGTCAGTGGGTTCACACTGTACTTCAAAGAATTAGACACATTCACTATTTCCGCGTTTTTTTCTGTAAGCTTCCTTCACTCTATATTTTAAATACAATACTGTAAACTTTTGTTTTTATACATGTGGCACCTTCAACACTATACGATTAAGGAAGTATGACCAAACTTTTTGATCACTCTATCCAGTACANTTTTCCGCTCCTGATCGTGTTGCGGGGACACAGTAGAGAGTACTGAGGAGTCCAAGGTGGGTCAAACCAGCTGCCTAATGCTCTTTGTCGCCCATTACAATGGATACTTATTTTGATACATGTGACACATTTCTGCGTTGGATCAATGAGACTGAAACAGCAGAGATGTTTCTTTCACGATCATCTTGAAAGTTTTGTGTGTTTTGCATTGACCATGGGTGATCGAGTAAACGAAACGCGATAGACAGTTGGTTCGAAAACTTCGATCGATTGAAACTGGGACGCCAATGATTATGCACTGAAATGTATGTCAAGATAACAACGCTTTAGCTTCTTTCTAGATCCCTGTGTGCGTGCAAATGATCAGTATGAAGTGATTCAATGGTACTGCATGTAACCTGAGGGTGTTGAATACCAAACAGTGCTAACCTGGAGGGGGAAAACGCTTTATAGGAGACTGAAAATGATTAGAGTGGAAAATGTATAAAGACCTGTGTCCAAACTATGCTGGGCATACGAGATGAAATATTCTGGTCTAGGTACTACACTGAACGACACCACTCATAAATCACTGGCGGTTAATGTTAAGTGCACCGACAGATGCTAATTACCTACTTGTTAAACTGGTTAGACATCGTGAATATCTTGGTTTTATGCAATCATCAAGTGATTGCACTAAACCATGAATATTTTCCCACATGACGGAATAATATTTACATAAAATGAGTTCATAATTGTAGAAGATGCAATCAGGTACAATCCATGCATGCATACTTTTTGTAATGCAATCGACATCTTTTGTGGACATCAAATAGTTTGAGTCATAAGCAGTCAATTTTAAGCTGATATGGACAACAAGTAGATTAATAGATATCTTAGAAAAGAAAACAATGCGGTACACAACCTATTACATGAATATTATTTGTCTGCATTCGTTTAGCTTCTTCATACCATTTCCAACATGGACATGTGGTATGCCCAACTGATGAGTCCTAAAAAGCATGACATATCCGCCCCAGGGTCCTAGGTGACCAGGATACACAATTTTCAATTTAGACTCCTTAAAGTTCACCATCTGGAATTGGGATTCTAAAAATATTTTTGCGTTGCAAGTGACATAATTGAACAACATAAACGCTCTTAGTTTGAAGTCCGTGTGAGAAAACTAACTTCTGACCGGTGTAAGTTGAAAATTATAAACGATGTTAAAATGAAAAGCACTTGTTATGCGTTACCTCTATTGATTTGGCCAACTAAACTTCTATCGCTCCACGTTGACTCTCTCCTTTAGTTGGCATATTTTCTGCATGGTCATGGAATAATCGAAGTCATGGAATACATGTGGACGATAGAACAGGACGTTTTGGACCAGCTGGCCCGGTGGCGTGTGGCCGAACTCGAACTGATTTTGATTATCTTACGCACAATACGTTTGTTTATTGAGCTTTACAGTCCTGCAAAGTCTGAGAGTCTTTCAGACAAACCCAACTTCCCCTTGTCCGCATGGTATTGGGAAATAAAATGGCAGAAGATGATGGACCGATTAATCCCGATTCTGCTTTATCCACCGCTGTTACCTTGTCACTTTGGACATGGAGTTTTTCCACGGTGCTACCCGGATAGTGGCACCATTGATCGATGTCTGTACACCGAAATGGACAGTGTTATATTTGCAACAAATCATTGGGAAAAAGTATGTCATACTCTCTGAAGAATTAGCTCACCTCTCAGTTATTTGATTTTGGCATATGGCGCATATTTTTTTCCTCGCGTTACTGGTTATATGATTCGATGTTATCAAGCACACATTACTTTGTGATATTTCGTGGTCAAGTGAATTCATAGAATATTTCAAACTTGAACACTGATTACTAAAGGAGTTGAACAAAAATATTCTGATACTTCGGTTACTGGACTTGCCCATGCTGCTGAACTTGAATCGAGGTTCAAATCTACGAATGCATCCTTTTGCGAGAAACAAGTTAAATCAACTCACCACAAAAGAGGCGCATTTCGAAATATACAGCAATGAATGGCTTGATTCTGTAAAACTCAAAGCAGCATTTATGCACGATCAGGTATTAACTGTTCGGACAATTTCCTTTCGAGACAGATAAGTAAAGGAGCTCAGAAAATTAAGACTCATGACTGATAAAACCCAAAAGAAGAGAAAATTCTAGAATATTTTCACTTCTTAACGAAGAAAGATTGCCAGATGTGAATATTTACAAAAATATGTTAATCACAAGGCTTGTAGGAATACGAAGCATCCAAACCTGCTGACTATATTAGTTGAGTTGAAATTCTCTCAGATCACATATGACCATACCAAACTTAGCACGGTGTTGCACAATTTATTTCCGGGAAAATTTCTCTCTTCAGGAACGTACTACAGTCGAGAACATGTAATGAAAACTAACAATTAACAGTTATCGTGGGTGAGCTGTTGGTGCTAAACTCGTCCACCTTTCAACCACGGCAGAGCGAGAGTTACAGATAACTTTTTCTGATTGCATAGTTCATGTTTGCGTCGTTTCATACCACTCACCTTTGCATACAAGGGCAACCGAGTGTTTTTCTCAATGAGAACACTTTTGAATGCTGCGGTCACGTTCAATCGATGTCCAGTTTCTAACAGGTGACGACAGATCCATGACGCTGGTGTGCAGCGTTGGGTTGAACCTTGACCTTCGGTTGTGATTCGTCCGCCATTTTATTAACCCACGCAGGGATATGTGCGGCTACTTTTTGTCTGATCAGCCACTCAATTCTACCTAGATCGGTGGCCGAGCACCATAGACGAATTGATAAATTGATGAGAATGGGCATACTGCGAAAGCGGTTGCTTGAGTGGGTAGCCCGTATTCTGTCGCATGTGTAGATGAAAACTGGTTAGTCTGTGTTGAAGGTTCGGACGAGCTAAGTGTCCTGAAATGTTACTCACATCATCACCATTGAACGGTAGTTGTATAACAAAAGTTCACTTTGGTACGGATATCGGTCATTTTACTTTCGGACGTGCAATGCCATACTTTTTCACGAGCCAACTCGGGTAAACATTGTTCTGTTGAGTGCTATTCAGTTTTAGCATTTCGTCTGTGAGGTTATCAGGCGCGCAGATTTTTCCTTCACGCTCGTGTCCTCACTAGCCCTCGTTTTTAACGGGTGGTGACGAAGCTGGTGAAGTGCAGATATTGACCCGTCCATGTGTGGTTTCGGTGAAGAGATCGACCAGGGCTTTCGTCGGTCCTCCGTTGCATGTTTACATTCAGGAAGAACAAGGAATCATTTTCATCATGTTCCATGGTCAACTTTAGGCTCGAGTGAGTGTTTTTCAAGATTTGGAATAAGTCTTAGAGTCTGCAATGAGCAACACATCGTCCATTTGTACAGACGATTTCCGGTGGGGCTACCGCCGAATTTTCTCTATAGGTTTGCCATAAATATCTGCCACAATTGGACGCAAAGGGGCTTACTAATGGCTACATCATCGACCTGGCGAAGCTATCTTCCCCTAACATCGAAGCATGTTCTCTGTGGAAGTAGAATTAACCAATCCAATTCTGATAATGGGAATGGGATTGTGTCTCGTGTGAAACAGCTTGTTCTATGGCGTTTATATTGTCTCCTTTTTCATATTCCTGAAATTTCATTTAGTCTTGCTGGATACTTTCCATTTTCGGGATTTAATCATTTCTGTTCAGCACAATTACATGTAACCGTTTATTTGCCTGCAACACTATCAAGTTTTCGTTCCCTTTGAGTTCGTGAAGTTTCTATATTTAGCTCCTGATCAACTCTGTCTTGAAGGCGAGCAACTGTATTGATGTTTCAGGCTACGAGCTTTGCTTTCAGCCAGGTATATGCATTGCTTAATGTTGGTTGCCATTTTGATAACTGATACATGAATGATTCAAAGCGAACCTGTTTCAATTACGTTCCTCTTCCTTGATGGAACGCAGAGTTTTATTTCACATGACAGTGTCTCCATTTGTTCCCGATTTAATTAGAGGAAAGACAAATTTGTGATGTACCGCTCTGGGTGGTCTGGACACGTTGTCTCGATCTCTGAATGATTTAGCGAGGTCTCGAACTCAGGCGTAACGTCAATTTTGTTTACTCAGAAGTTTTACGGGAATTGATCAGTTAGATTTGACTGATGCGGTTCGGTTCATTGAGCAGAGAGCTGATTCGATTGTGTGTACTGACTAGTCTTTCCAGTTTCCTCCTGTCGTTTTCAATGCGGCATTAAAGACTGAATATCAGGTGAACGTGACCGCAGCATTCAAAAGTGTCCTCATTGAGAAAAACACTCGGTTGCCCCTGTATGCAAAGGTGAGTGGTATGAAACGACGCAAACATGAACTATGCAATCAGAAAAAGTTATCTGTAACTCTCGCTCTGCCGTGGTTGAAAGGTGGACGAGTTTAGCACCAACAGCTCACCCACGATAACTGTTAATTGTTAGTTTTCATTACATGTTCTCGACTGTAGTACGTTCCTGAAGAGATACAGCGAAATTTTCCCGGAAACACGTAGTCCAATACTCTGATGTGTTCTTCATTCCAGTTCATACCAGGGGAAGGTTGTTTCAATTTCGACAGTTCAAAAGTGTCGTGATTCCATAGGGATGTCGATAGCGGAAAATATAGATTGCAAAATCCAGTACTACAAGACGATTACTTCTCTGATCGAATCTGACCAGTTCCGATCTGAAATGTCATGCAAAACTTCACTGTTCAAAAGTGCAGTTGAATCTTTTACTCTGAAGTGAATAAAGAACGTGTCTAAAATCCAAGAACATGTTATAACATTTGCTCAAATTATATTTTTATTGATATTGCTCGCACACAACAAATGATACTGGGGACACATAAAGAACAGACGATTTCTGCAAACAGCTTTAACGGGTTTTGCATAAAAACTGCACATAAACAAAATAATTTTGTGCCATAGTTTCTGTAGATCGATCGGTGGAAATGCTCTTTGTTTAGTAAGTGATAAGGATTGATCCAGACCATTATTTTATTCTCACCGTTCTTTTGTTCGTCGCAGGCCCTCATGCCGTGTCCTCATTCTTTATTCATTGGTATTTCCAATGATTTCTGCCCTTAGATATGAGGATGGCCTTGAAAGTACAATAAGACTAGGTCAATTTTACAGTACCCGTTTCACCTTTCCCAGATCACTTATATAACTTGTTTACCGATGACGAAACGAGACTACATTCCAATAGTTGTGTTATCGATTTCATCCAAAGCGGTTACAGCCATTTTTAGTGTTCTCGAAACAAAACGCTCGTGTTTCGGGATACGAAATATTTATGGACTGCCCGTATTCGCACATCACTGTTTTTTCCGAATCAGCATGAAGTCGCAAAAAAGGCAACGGAACACAATAAATCATCCATTGCGATTGACGCTGTTCGAAGTACTTCATTCCCCAGATTGCTTATAATCCACTCTGATGCACGAAACTGAGCAGGAAGAACGGTGTGCAGCTGATCGGCCTAGCGGTGCATGTTAGTAGATTTATATAATGAACGAATTTAAATGAACTTGAAGTAAGGTATGCCCAAGAATAAATGTACACACAGATTCGACTACTTCGCTTAACAATTAGGTAAGACAGGGAATACGCTTGTTTCGTCCTTACCCCTACACGTATGTTCACTTGCTGTTCTTAAGCAATTGTATCAGGATTTGCTTATTCTAAAACCACAGATATTTATGAACATATAGCACCAAACTGAGACCATACCAGTGGCATATATAGCTTTGCCTCGTGTGCCACACTGTTTCTACAGAATAAAGGGGAAACGGAAGATATTCAGACATAGGAAAACATTTTACCCTGTTCTTTCGCGGAATTACGAAGCCCCATATTCGCTAGTGTAGCACAATTATATAATTGACAGGCAGTGTCAAATGACTGAGCACTCACAATGCAGATTGATGTACACCCCACGACAAAAGTATTACACTCACCCAGCCCTAGATTGTTTTGATTATCTCTGCTCACACATGCATGATCATCAACATTTTTGAAAATACGAAATTTTATCAAATTATCTCTTATTTTAACGAAGACATAACGAAGAAAACAGAATTTCGGTCGCGACAAAAGTGCTGCACCCCATCCAAAAAATCGTTCATTGAAGTCAGTTTAGTACCGGACGCATCGGCCATTCCGTCTCAGAACTTCCACAGACATCAGCATACTCTCTGCTCGATTTAGAATCATGTCTGTATCGATATTATCCCACTCACTAATCAAAGATGACTCTTATTCGATCTGTGTACGATAAACGCTGGAGCGTTGGTACACCTTTCGGGTTAGAATAGACCGAATGTTTCCTATTGGGTTGAAATCTGGGCTGCACACAGGCCACAGTAATGCATTGATGCCGTGAAATAAAAAGCAGCACTCTGTTAGATGCGAATTATGAATTGGGCCGTTGAAAATCAACTGTAGGATGTTCATTCGATTGCATTGCTGGTATAATGAACCGCAACAATGTAAAGTCATATGCTCAACGTAGTATGGAGAGTTCGGTTTGGTCATTGCTAGAGAAGGCACCCCGTACTATCACGGAGTTTTGATAGTTAATTCGCTTACCGAACCATTGCTCGTCTTTCCGCATATTATGCATCGGGTCCATCTATAGACTAAAGTTATTTTCGTCGATAAGGTAAACAAAATTCCATTTTTTTCAAAAGACATCTGTTCCTGCCCAGGGTAAACGTTTTTCTGTCTAGAAAGCTGTTTAGAGCTATGCACCTTTTCATTTTCTTGTATTTCATCCAAGGGATCGCTATAGGTGCTCTTTCGCACCGAAACGTCAAAGTCAATCATCTCCGATGCATGACAATCGGAACTCTGTGATTTAAAACAAATTATTTTAAACACATTTCATATTTGTTTAAAATTAAGTTTGCATTTTTTTATATGGTTGATCTGATCATTTGTGAATGCGTTTCTTATTCATTTCTGTGAACTAACTAGCACACTGACCGAGCTGGACCAGTTTGCTGCTGTCCTTTATTCTATCAACTTATCAGTGACATACATTCCGAAGTGGCATGTATACTGTTCGAAATACTGGTCATAACCGGTTCGGCATTGGGACCGTCGCAAAGCGAACCAAAATATTTGTGGATTCGTTCCATATTTGACAAATCCTGTACTCTATCCGAAAGTCACGATCCAATTATGCTCAGTCGACTATCCTCCCATGCGTCCGCCAAATTGCAATCCCTTTGTTACATGCAGTCCGGCAACTCAACTGCTCAAGACCTCTGCGTGATACGAACACATTTGGAAGACATTATTCGTACTCTGTTCCTAATTGATTGGCTCACTTGTAAACATCCTCAGTCGCACAAAATTTACCGAACCCATGGATTTATCGAACTACTTTCTTGGTTTCGCCCGAGGCGAGTTTTTAAATTGTTTCAGTGGTTGTACGAGTCAGATTTCAGCGCCTCAGAAATACGATTATTCAAGTGTGCAGTTGTTGCTTTGGCGAGTCGGATCAGTGCACGAGTGACCGGTCGGACAAAAGCCAAGTGGTTAGAACTGGATCAAACGGAGCAGGATATCGACGAAGAGAATGCGGGCAAACCGGCTGCCGTGTGTACTACACCTGCATGACACTAATCGGTCTAGAACGAGATCAAGGGAAAAGTAATCGTTAAAGTGGCGAAAAATGATGAACTTTTTAAAAATTTCTAAGCTTAGTATCATTTTCAAAATGGAAACCCGGATTTTCGTTAAACCATAAATTTTTAACTGATACTAATGCTCGATGTGTATACATTCTTTAACTATCGTGGCTTATTGTATACATTCCTTCAAACTGATCAGAAGTCTTTTTTCTCACATTAAAAAGAATCCACACACACATAGGTATTCAAGTTGTCTATACGAGCAATAGTATTTTATTACCAATTGAAATTCATACCTGAGGTTGAACTTTCATATCATTAAAGGTGACAGTAAAATAGAGGATCCTTTGATAAATCTAATTTACAGCCCCCAGCAGGTTCAGAGGTTATTTTATGGGTGGAATGAAAGGGAGTCAATCAAATTGTCGAGCATTTTTAATCACTTACAGATGAAGAGAATTATCTCGCATAACGTCTGCTATACCATTGGTTTGTATTCCCAGTTGCTCCCATGTACTTGGAAAACCCAACTACTGGCTTTGGCAAATGAGCATTAGACTTCCGATATTCAAATTGTGTGACTAGCTCAGTGTGACTGCTGTTTCATTAACTATTGATTACTGAGAGAGATATGACACTGATACGAGATTTAGGGGACCGAATTTTCTCCGTGTTACTTGTTTTTTCTCCAAATAGATGCATAAATAGGATTGAACGAGATACAACCGCGAGGTAATTAGAATCTCCTTATTTTTATTGAAAATTATGAGAGTTACAGTAAATAGGGAGATCCCCATGGACAACAAGCGTATTGTAAAATGGAGAATAGGAAAACATTCTCGTAAGATCCAGTTTATTGACTCTGCGTTAGGTTGTAAGATGGGGAAAGATAGAAATTGAAAGGGTGTTCCACAACTTGGCAGATCAGAGAACAAGGTTGGATAGGAGAAGTACGATATCTGGGAACCTAAAGCTGATAAGGATGGGGTGAACGGGTGAAATTACATGAAGAAGAACTACCGAAGAACAAAAAGCAAAGTAGTGACGGTAAAGCAGGGACAATGAAGCAATTAACCGACAATGGGCTAGTAACTACACACTTTCAGTTCGAGAATGATCATCGATCAACCGGATGGCTTTTCGCCGAACACGGTCCAAAATGGAAAGAACAAAAGACGAAACGTCTTCTAACACATGAGTACAAAATTCGAGAACAGGGTTGATTTGGACTTTGTAGAGTGGAACACGATTAGTTGGAGCTAGTCGTCCGGCGTGTAATAAAAATAAAACAACTTTGCGCGCAGTACGAGGAGCGAGCTGAGATATAAAAGGGAACAGCATGAAGAAGAAGTTACAGGCAACCCAAGAAGGGAAGCAGAGTCTGTGGGACGTTATAGTGTGGAGTCAAGAGAATTAGGAGGGGGACAATGATTGGTGCTTTAAAGAAATTGAAAGAAGGGAGGTTTTAAAAGCAGTGAATGAAACGTGGTTCACATTTCCCCGGGAGGGGATTTGTTCAGCAAACTAGGACTGTGAAACAACAGCCAGCAGGTCACCGGTGGGACAACGCTGCCGGGGGCCATATCGATGATCGCTCATTAGTCCTCTCGAGGAACATGCGTAGTTGGTTGGAGATGATGGTTTCAAATGCTTCCGAAAGAATAGATGTGATGGAAATGGGTTGGTAATTATTGGGATCAGAAAGGTTGCCATGTTTGGAAATGAAAAAAATTTCAAGGCGTGTTTTAAAGGAGTCCAAAAATTAGGAAGTTGCAGGTAAAACCTAAAGAGACGACAGAAAACAGGAGAACATATTTTCAGGACAGTGAGTGGAATCCCATTCGAACCGGGTGGTTTGCTTTTGTTTAGAGAGCACAGTATTTGATAGGTCTTCCTAGTGCTGTTTGAAATACAGGGGTTTTCAGTAGAATATGAAGAAAGTGGAGGTGTGGGATAGTCGGGTAAGGCCGGATTGGCGAAAAGCTGGAGGGAAAAAATCAGCTTCCTCTTGTAGTTGACATATAAGATCACCACAAGAATTACAGATAATGGGAAGTTGCAAGGGCAGAAATTACTTTGGTAAGGGACGAAAATGTTTGGCTACCAGTGGCGGACGAGACCAAGTTTTCCTTGGTTTTCTGTGTAGTAGTCCAACATTTGTTTCTGGCTTTCACAGAGCCATCGCGAGAAGTCAGATTCGGCCAGCGATGTAGGACTGTTTTGGGCGTACAGCATGATCGCATGCATAGCTAACCCACTTGGTAATTTGGGTTTTTCGCATTTGGAAGTGTGGCATAAAAGATGCATACCTGGAATAAGATTGTTGGTGTAGTTGGAAACAGATTTGGAAGCGTCCGGAGATAAACAACCTTTCTATACAGTGCGATTGCTCCATCGTCTCACATCATATTGTCCCTCTCATCCGTGACCTTAAACAAGTAAATTCCCTCTGACCCTTTCTCTGGTCTGATTGGATCATATTCCGCAATTTGCGGCACTTGGTATCCCTCACCCCAACAG
>UZAN01043545.1:6185-19321 GCA_900618425.1 Echinostoma caproni
TAAGAAAACAGGATAAAGATAGGCTGTCGGTGTTTAAACACAGCTGTCTACGTAGCATTGCACGAATCTGGTGGGGTAGCTGGACGAGCAATGCTGAGGTCAGGCGCAGTTTTAGGTAATCGCTGTTGCCCTCTGGAACAAGTGGTCGAACTCCATAGATAACATTGATTGAGGTCTGTTACGCATGTCACCAGATAGGTTGCCACGGCGAGTGATGTTTGCCGAGGCAGGTAGTGGATGGAATAATGCTCAGGGTGGTCAATTCAAGATCTGGAATGAGGGTACGAAAACCCATACCCTGAAATCTGAACTGAACTGATTTTGTCAATTTTCTGTTCGATCCAAATGGGCAGCCAAAAGACATCAACCAAAACCGGCGCACGAAAGTGCATGATTGATGGCTTTTCAAACTGAAAACTGGATCCGAACTTGTTCCCTTTTGATCTCGTAACTGATAAAACTGGATCCTTCTCGTTGAATTTTTGTAGTGATAATTCTTGTTCTATTTTCATTTTAGGTAGCAGGCTCAGATAAGGACATCCCTGGCGTGTTATACTCTGCGAGCGTATTGTGAAACAGTTTTCCGGTATAAGAGCTGAACCGGATCGTTTATCGTAATCCCAAAACACATATTCACGATGACATTTTTCAAGGGGTTGTTGAAGAAATTCAAGGGCGGCGATGATCCAAAGAGAAAAAGTTCAATAAATGGAATAACGCGAGACATCAATCCAGAGGATCAGTGGGAAGTCGTGAATGAGCTGGGCGATGGAGCCTTCGGTAAAGTGTTTAAGGTATGTTTATTCAATATCATGATTTAACGTATTTGAAAATATAGGCCGTGAAAAAGAACTCGAGTATTCAAGCTGCTTTAAAGAAAGTAGAGTTTGATTCAGAGATCGATCTTGAGGATCTGATGGTGGAGATCGACATTTTGACTAACTTCAAGCATCCGAATGTTCTGTCTTTATTAGAGGTGTACATATACGAAAGCAAATTATGGGTAAGTTTAAGATCTCTTTTGAGAGATTTTCTAGATGTATTTGGAACTATGTGGTGGCGGAGCGATTGATTCCATCATGAACACTCTTGATCAACCCCTAAATGAACCGCAAATACGCTTTGTATCGCATGAAGTTCTCATGGGCCTCGCCTTCCTGCATGAAAATTTGATTATTCATCGGGATATGAAGGCCGGAAATGTCCTTCTTACGTTATCAGGCGAAGTAAAGCTCGGTACGTACTTCCTAAAATGACACATTGTTGAGTAACATCATAGTCAATCAATTTTTTGGTAACTTTTCTGTTCATTCATTAGCCGTGCTTCTGACGTTTAATGTACAGGTAACAAAGCTTGTGAAAAATGCCGTGGTGTTTTACTTTGCGATTGCAAAACCTGGCCTCTTCGCGCTTAGGATGCTGACCAACTTTTCGTATTCGATCACCGATGATTGTGTTTGGTGGGAACATCGACTGAGCAATGATGTGGTTCGTCATCGTGTATCGGATGCTAATCGTCACTATTTGAAAGGAGAAATCGCTGTACACCGCCCCCGATGGCTGAACCATGTCCTGCCCATCGTCTGTCTCTCTCTACTGTGCAAGGCTTGGAGAAACACCGCGGAGGTCAGACCATGAAATGGCATAGAGGTATAAAGAAGTTAGCACCAGCTTTGACTTTGGCTGATGCAACCCGCCTGCCAAATTAGGATCCGAGGATCGTAAATCATCGCTGGTCAGAGACTGGGAGAGCTAGTACTGGATAGAAATCAGTGATGCGGGTGCTGTACGGTCTGTTTGTTGAAATCACAAACACCTATTCAAGCCACTACAAAATTCTCGTTTATATCCTATTTACCTCTGGAATTTCTCCCCTGCTGTCTTTTCCATTTGTACCCAAATCTCCCCTCCTATTATTGTTGTAGCATCCGCGGCATGCTTGTTTGCATGTTTGACTCCATTGAACACCAGAGTAGCCAGTCCTCTTTTGGTTCATTGTTCACTAGCTGGAAGAATTGAAGTGTCGGTTAAAGTGGGTAGCTCTCTCTCTCTCTCTCACTTCATAGCAAACCGTAAATTCAGGAGTCTTCAGCATACATTCGCCTTCACAGGGTTGTAAATGAATAATATGCCCGCCGGAGCCTTTTGAGCTTGGCAAACATTACATCAATCTCTAGAATGTGTCAATTCAAGCTCACACCTCTTCGCTTGATGTCTTCTAGCTATTTTTAATGAATTAGCTGCCCATGAATCATTATCATCAATCTATTTGACTGTTTTAACCTTGCACTTCAAATTACTAACCTCCACACGAGGCCAGTTAGTAGGAATTACTTAGCGGATACTGTAAGAATCTCACTACGTGAGGACCCTTCAGAAAGGAGCGAGGGAGAGAATGCGATCTCTGATATGAAAGTGCGCTGGGGATTTTTGACTATTTGCAATACTATGCATCATGAACAGCTGCTTGTGCGCTGCCGTCACGCTTCAGTTTATTAAATTATGATCGTTGTACTAATGTTCCACACTACCACTCCTCGCAATATTCAAGTAGTTATTCTCTAACATCTCTAGTATGAAATAAGTTATATGATGGCACAGTTCGTGTCATTGTGATACCCAATAATGACCAACTAAAAAAGGAGTTTCGAGCATGATAAACTAAACAGATCATAATAAAGATATGTAATATGGATAAACTGGACGTATGTGCATTAGTGACACCAAACTCCATCCAGCTGGTTCGCCAAATTTCCACTGCTAACACGTTTATGGTACTTTCTTATGGATGAGAATTAGTGGGCTTCGAGGATGTTTCTGATTGCGGCTGTCTATGCACATCAGTCTACGGCACCGCTTTTGCCAAGTAAGATTATATTGTGATTCTATCTTCAAATGCCATACAGCGCTTTCGGACTGACGCGCTCCTTATCTTTTTCATGTGTGCTTAATCGGAGTCTTCATTTAGTTCGCAAGATGTTAGCGCCATCTCGAGCGAATCAGTGCAAAGCGAGTTGTTCTGTTGAGTTCCGTACCGAAACACCGATGGTCATTGAACTACTCGAGATAGCGATGTCGTTTCCGCTTCCGTTTAATTTATATGCAACCATCAACCGTACACTGTTTTAAAGCAGTTTTGTTTGGGGCCTTTCGGTTGCCCATCTTAACCGACTCACTAGGAGGAAACTAATGTAAGAGTTAAAAAGGGGATATTACTATCAGCTTAAAAATACGGATCGCTATTAAACTAGATCTGATGTGTAAATGAGCAAATGCACGAGCGCCTTCCGTTACTCAGTCATATCTAACATTCGGCTGCACTAATCACGAGGCTCTCAATTCGAGAAACTGAAGTACAAGTCTCCTGGTCAAGGTTTTCATACCGTTGGTTTTATTTCACTGTTTCGGTAAGTATCGCGGGCCAAAAACGCCTATCTGGGAATATTTGTGAAGCATGCCCCAGCCCTCACAATCTATGGAGGTCAAGCCTGCGGATCGGTGTGCAGCCGCAATTACTTAGAACATCTGTCTTACTAGCCCAGTTTCCAAACCAGGCTAGCAATATATGGTGTAGACAGCGGTGTTCGAAAATGGGTTGTCTGTTTTTATCCTTTTTCCTTTCCGCTAATGTCTGTACACCACATGGCAGCATCGGCCGGATAGCTGCAGCATACACTCAATCCTTCGTCTTGAACAGAATCTCGCGGCGGAGACAAAGGTACTAATGTATCAAGCTACAACTGAGGCATTTGTATGTATCTTAAACCGCAACCGAGATTCGTCCATCGGGAGACGTAGTTGTCCAAGTATTGAAGTTTATCCACATTTTCTATTGCCTCCTGTTGAAATAAAAGAGGGAAGCCGGACTAACCCAATTACGAGTCTTTCACACTTCGAAGGCACGAAGTGCATGCCGAACATAGATAAATTGATTTATTTTGGCATTCTACTCCGTCCAGTATCTTTATATTCTATTTTATTATATTTCACTCTTGTACGTGTCCAGACTCGGTGCCGAACAAATCTCGGCACATCAATATTTATAACAAAGAAATCGGTTAATGATTTGCTCATGGGAAGAATATTGCCTGATTGCCCGAGATAAAACGGGTTCATTTTCTAAAGGAATTCACAGCAGAAGCTTTTGGCTAACCAAAGACCGACCCACAAGGTATTGGTGTAGTGTGTGAAACTCGCAATCGTCGGATGTTGGCTTTCCGTCCTCTTAGTTTGATGGTAAAACACCTCCGCCACGTGATGATAGTAAAGACTGTTTGAGACGTTTGGTCGTATAGGAGCATTTCGTTAGGCACAAGAGGAGGGTGACCGATTGTAACCCAAGACACCCTGACTACATTGAGGCTCTTCGACACCGGGTACCTGCTGCATGAGAACGGTGTACGTTATGTAACCAAATTTGATCAAACTTGTAAGCTCTTTAAATCGTTTCCTTCACTTTTGTGGTCATGCAGTGAAGGCCACCATCTTGTCACGTCGGAGGTGTTCCAATCGTAACAACGCCACCTAACTTTCCCCTTTCTCTATATATAATCACCCTTTGATTTACTGCTTCCCTTTTTCTGAAAATTATATATATATATATATATATTCAGTTGTTCGCCGAGCTTGGCAGTCTTATTGCGAACGTTGCATCACCAATTGAGATACCATTCCCAATGCAGTAACTGCATTTTGGGATTAAAGCGAGCTTTTCGTTCAGTACTTTACCGTCTTTTGTAGTGAGAGTAGCGAGTTTTTTTTCATTTTTAAGAACTGCGCATTGCTTATCAATGTTGAATAACTATGTCTCTCAACCTCGTCTGGGGTGTTCATTTGGACAGATTAGATCTATTGATTTTCATTTCGGATACTTTTGATTTGTCTTGGTCATCTATTTCGTTCTTCAGCTGACTTCGGCGTGTCTGCTCATCTGGCCAATGAAAAACAAAAACGGGATACGTTTATTGGAACACCTTATTGGATGGCTCCAGAGGTTATTGCTTGCGAAACCTTTAAAGAAAGCCCGTACAATTGGAAAGCGGATGTGTGGTCCTTCGGTACGTCCGGTGCATCAGCATTGCACTGTCTTTGTGATCGGATGCATGATAATCTGTCTCGGTTCTCTACGATAATAAATCGTGCCCTCATTTTTGTGAGCATTCTGTGCTGGGCTGAGGGATACAGAAAACCTTTTGTATCGATAGCACGAAGGCTTGCTTTCGAGCGCTCACACGAAGCAAATGCGACATGTCATTTGGTTAAGATTGTTTCCAACCGAATAATAATCCTTGAAGCTAGTGCCAAGATGCGCATGATATGATGCCTACATGAAGCTCACAAACATAGGTTGTGCTATATCGTGTCTAGGCAATATGTAACACGATCTGATCAGCTGCCCGATGGCCGAGTGGGTAGTATGCTTACGTTCTACCTGTGAGATCCTGGGTTCGGTCTATAGTCGGGTCGATGGATTCGCAATGCTGATCAGACTTAACCAGATCGAAACAGCTGTCCAATGCTTCCCATTTTTCAGTTCATCATGTAATCAAATCAAATTCCCCACTACTCTCACTCAGCCAAGCAAATTCCTTTGACTTTGGGGTTCATTTGCACAAAAACGTTTGTGTGTACTGCCCAATCTTTTCCATAAACTGTCGCTAGATGAATGCCTAGGGATGATATTTGACTCTACCTGTCTATCTCCGGAGTGAATTTTGTAGCTGCGTTTGCATCTTTACATCTTTCCACAGTAGCATCTGTTTTTGTGTTACTGAACAGTTCAAAGTGATAGCGGTTAACACTTGGTTCGGGTAATTTCTGTCCTCTGATTTGAGCTAAGCCATAAACATAGAAACCGGGGGTGGACCATGGGGGTGCCCCATCACAAATCCGTTCTTTCGTCGAGGGTGTTCCATCGACTTTAAGATATCACACTGTGTTCTTAGCAATCCGTTTTGCCCACTAGTTTGCGAATTTTCGTTAGCCATTGCGCTGTGATTGTGATGCCAATATAAGCAGCTTGATGATCACGTAGTTCTAGGTGCATTGCTGCTACTGACTATGAACAGTTATTTGTTCTTGGTGGATCTGAGTCACAATGAAATTGTGTGAATTTATTGGTCGCTCATTCACACTACTGTAGACGTTTACAATAACGTACTGTTTGCCATTTCAGAACTCTCGTGTTCTGTTCTGTGGCTTTAGAAATAATCGCAGATAGCATCCCTAATGAATCAACCGTACAATGTGTCATGGCCAAATAACCAATTACCGGTCTCTGTGTAACCCACGGCCACTTTTCATACGACTGATTGGTCGTGACATAAAACCATGCTACACCATAAGAGGCCTACTGACGAGATGATCAACATTTCAAGTTGGGTGATGCTGTACAGTCGCATCGCCCGGAGATTTCATAATCATGCTGTCTACATTCTACCCTTAAGCATGACATTCGCCACGAACAGTTGCGATCAGCAGCATTCTGGAAGCCCTCTTATCCTCTTCAAAGAGCCATTCGTAGTAAAATGAGTTCAGCTAATTACTTCGGAACATACAGTCACGCACTGCCAGCAATAGCGGTTCATCCATTTGCATTGTCCGTTTTATGTGATCAAATGAGATGATTTGAAATATTCAGTGGAGTTTCCAAATAGTGTCTCTGTCTNCCCCCCCCCCCAATGTCCCAGTGTTGGTTCTCTATTGACCTACTTCACACAGGTGCTCTGTTTTGCTTCGTATTTGCTCTCTCTCTCTCTCTCTCTCTCTCTCTCTCAGTCGAGTGATCTCAATTTAAGACGAATGCATTTCTGTTCCCTCAAACCAGAACCGTGTTCTTTTGTCACGTTAGATGACATTTCTTAACCTGCACGGATTATTACAGCAATGCGTTGTCACCATAATGTTACCCATTCTTTGTGCCCCCATATGGATTTTTCAATCGCCGGCTTTATGGGGCCATTAAAATCTAATTATGCGCATTCTTTCGGATTTTATTTGCCACGTGCATTGTTTCTACAGGTATTACAGTTATTGAATTCGCCGAGATGCGACCGCCTTACAACGAAATCAATCCCACTCGTGTTCTTTTGAAAATTACAAAGTCCGATCCTCCTAAATTGAAGAAACCGAATTTGTGGTAAGTGAAACCGGTATGGCTTTTGTTTTAAACCATCGAATGTGTGCGCTTTGTAAAATTCACATGTTAGATGAAGGAGTTATTCAACCGAACGTAAATCAGTTCGGCTATCCGATGTCAATCGATTGACTTGACGCATTTCGTTGGAAAAGGTAAGATGAGTCAATCTCGAAGATTGTTACTCGACGACTGTCATCTTGGAAGGTAGCGTACTGTTTCGTCGCTCATCTGGAATCAGAACTGCTTAATATTTATGACCACTGTTGGTGTTGGTGTGTTTCCCGAGCTGGAAGTGTTGTTCGCTGACATTTCGTAGCCAGGCTAGGCAACATCATCAGGAATATAAGGTGTACAAAATGCTTTTGTCGCAGCCCCGTTTTTCTGAAATTTCTTGCCAAAGTATATGCGTGGGATGCTTGTGTATCTTGTGTATCTGCTCATTATGTTGGTCTGAACTTTGATTAAGAAAAATCGATTTTACACAGGATAATAAGACGCATCCCCTGCACTGAATGTTTGAAAAAAACCTCATGATTAAATACAACGGCATTTATCTTTCCCGAAAGTGAAAGCGTGTTTCGATCATGCATACATTAAAATTTCCAGGGGTTTGAATCCCGAATTTCCAATACCCATTAAGCTTCATAAATCTTATTTCGTGGGGTTTATTGAATATTCTTCCGTTCGTATAAACTTGCCTAGTCAGCAAACTGTGTGCATTTTCATTGGGGTTCGAATCAGGACTGTGGTCGGACCAATCATTGGTCTGGATGTGTTGGCATGACTACCACATTCGGTTCACGTGGATCGTATGCATCACGGCGGCGTGTTACTGGAAAGAACATAAAACCCTGCAGATCTTCTCAGCTTACAAGGAGGAGAAATTCATTCAGAATCGTAATATACGAGTTGGCTATTTGCTTTCCTGCGAAGACTACCAGTCCTAATGTGCCGTCTGCGCAACTAACCTTATAGATCATCGCACAACAAATCAAAAATACCATAGTTCGAAGGCGTGGTCATCTAACATTTTGCCTCATCAAATATCTCATTATTGTATTCGGAGAAACGATAAACTAAACCAGCTAACTGTGATTCCTTCGTTATTGGAGTGTGTATTACTTGCCGCCCAGATAGAACTATTGGCTGACTGGTGGAAGGTTTCTGTGAGTCAGTCAGCAGACCACACACCCTCAAAAATTCCCAGTGATACCTGAAGCGCCATTTGCTAAGGCCAAACGCCTGCGATAAACATAGGTATGTAACCGCTTAGCTGAGTTTATTCGACCCTGAATCTGTACTTTAATGTGTATCTTGGAAACGAAATCAGCTATGGCTTTAGCTAACCCCAATTATTTGTCCGAAAAAGTAATGCGGAAGCTATTTGGTCTTCACCGGTTTTTTGCTTCGGTTAGAATATGGATGGTTTTTTACAGGACACTTCTTGTGATTCAGTATAATTCCGTGTGCTAATGGCTCCACATCTTCCAAACAGTAACACCCCAGCTCTGTTCTCAATTTGGCGATATTGTCTCTAAGGTTCGTCTTTTCTTGCATGTGGTATGCAAATCCCGTGAACGAGCAACGCTTGTGCATCAGCTATTTTGTGCACCTTGGCAAAGTCATTCTCACGCCAGAACTGTTTCTATTGGAACATGCATTGGTGTGTTTATACTGGATGCTGTGCTCTGTACAATACATGAAAATGTTAGATTCTTTTTTGGTTTGCGTTTAGTTGAATGCTTTTCCCTGCAGTGCAGAACAGTAATTCTTTGTCCGCCTGATGTATAGAATTACTTTTGTTCATTTTTTTCTCGTCTCTGCGACCTATATAACATTTCCTTCATTGGGAGGACGTTGTTCAACTCCATTCTTATCGGTACGCGGGTCGTGGGCCCATCTACTATTTGGTTTTTCATTTGTTTGGCGGACAACGGGGAATGGGGAAAGCAAGAACAGATCCGAATCCTGTTTTCAGGGATATCGAAATTAGCATTCACACTTCCTGTTTTCGTTGTTGTATCCTTCCAACTAGAAGCATTGTTCTCAGACGTTTCCTAGTCAGGCTAGGTCACATCAAGTTGCTCTGATGATGTTGCCTAGCCTGGCCACGAAACGTCTGTGAACAACACTTCCAGCTCGGAGACCGCACCAACAACAACATCTGCATATTGATCTACAATCATTCCACATCATTTCCCTTCACTCTTCCTACATCGCAGTTACCCAGGTATGTCTGTCAGAGGCGCACTTGCTCGAATCTCATCTCTGTTTGTGCCCACTTGAATGTTTCAGACGTTTCCGCTGGTACCTGGCATAAGACCGCGTCCATACCATTAAAACCTTTGTGTTTCGTCTCTCCAGACCTCAAATCCTTGGGGAGGTGTGTGGAGTTGCGGGTTTTTCATCACACAGAGGCACTGCTCGTAGCCATCAGTTTTCCTATACATTGTGCATTGAAGTTTACTTGCAATTAAGAAAAGGAAAAAGAGCTCATGATGATGGCTTGGAGAAAAGATAAATACGGGTGAATGCAGAGAGATACAACACATACACCCGCCTTATCTGGACTCACTTATTCCCGATTTTCTATTGAGCTGCTCATTCTCATCAGTTCTCAGATCCCATTCAGTTACTACAATCATGATCCCTGCACTTTCGTTATCCTATTTTAACTACTTACCTTTTACCATAAATACATGCATCTAGATACAGATAGTAAATTATTCATTTTTGCTTCCTGTATGAATTGCTTTTCTGTTGACTTCCCACTTTTGGTGCTGTCTGATAATCCATCAGTTTCGTCATATTTTTTTCTCTCGGCAAGGTCTGCGGAAATGCAAGAGTTTCTAGCTCGATGTTTATTAAAAGATCCGGTACAAAGGCCCGAATGTAAGGATCTACTAATGGTAAGTGACATGCGCCCCTTTCCCGTTCACACGTGTGCACCTCTTGCTAACAGTGACGATGATTAATGCAAATCAAACAAATTCCAATAAATATTAAGTTCCATGTAATTGTTTTTTCTCCGTGTAAATCAAACGGCTCTCATAGATGAGATTAACATACTTCCGTTTTCTGATATTCTCAAAGCCCTTCCGTTTTTCTGCCTCTTTTAATGAATACATCATGACGCATACAATTTTTGGAAGGTAGCCACTCTAATTGAGACCTAAGAAAGACTGAAAATTAAGGGGTGATAATAATGGGATTTAAACCCAACCTCCGAAACAAAACGACGATAACTCACACTGGCACTTTGACTTGACACATGGTTTTTAACCTATAGCCAGTGGAATTTGTGATACCGATATTTTGGACTGAGAGTTGGACGTATAAAACCAGATAAATATCTCACTGATCACTGAAAATCTCGAAGGCATTGTCCTACTGTTTCTGTATCTTTGTGAATCTCCGGTCAGGTTGCTGATAATCGAACATAGGGTCCTAGTTTCGTTAATGCAGTACACATTCACAAGCTATTCGGAGTGGCTCCCAGCTACTCCCCTAACTTCAGCGTTGCATAATCTGACACCCCTCTGCCATGGCCTACTCTTCTATGCAAGCAGTGATTGTTTCCTTGATACAGTGCCCCGTTGCAACTGAGCGTACACAGGCAATGCGTAGATTTGTTCGCACCGAATATCCTCAAAGATTTCGCTCTTCGAAACAAAACAGTGTTCTTCAGACCCTCGTGCCATGAGGTCACTGCCCTCCTTACTGTGTACAGATGATATATTCGTTCGTAGCGGTGCAAGAATTGGGTTATCCACAAGGCTTGGTATTGAGTTTTGGTACTTTGAAGTGTCATTTGTACTTCTTCATTGATCACTACTCGTCGCACAGATAAAGAACGTCAGTCCGTATTATTCTGACTACAGGCATAGTCTTCTTTTTTTAGGAAAATCATCAGTGTACAGTATTTCAAAACTGGGATGAACGGAAACGAATGTACGTGGTTTCNAAATGTTAACTTTATTTCGCTCATGCGTACTTCTTGATTTAGGTTACATTTACTTTTGCTCATTTAGATTAAGGCGTCTTAACGGAATACCGAACATTCCAACTGACTAAGTAACACCAAATTGGGTGCATTGTGCATCCGAATGATTGGAGACCACAGTAGCTTAATTGCGTGATGAGTACGGTGGCGAGCGGTTGAGACAGAAATATTTCAAACTGTGGAGTGAAACGGTCACATGCAAGTGTAGAACTATAAATGTGGTTCCAGCTCCATGAGACTTTATCCAGATGCTTGTCTCTCAAATATGCATGATCGCTAATCGACATCATTTCAAACGAGTTTTCTTGCTCTCTATTCACTCATGGCTTCAGACAGATATTACCTTGCACACTGACGTTCACGGTAATTTATTTTTCAATTGCAGTTTGGTCATTTTTTCAACTTCTGGATTTAAACCTTCGCCGTAGTTGTAGCAGGAACTTTAACTAAAATAAACTCTGAAGAACTTTCATGGTCCCTCGTCGTTATCATCGGCTTCTAAGCGTTGAGTGTAAATCGCTGTCATTGGGTTTCAAATTTTAAGACCCAACTCCACCTCGTCCGCCCAATTTTGGCCATAACTTAGCTATCATCCGACTCGTTACAATTATCCTATCATGTTCTAATGTGGTTCTCCACCTCTGGTGTCTGGGCTTGGGTTACTGATTTCCACAAACAAACAGTATGTCCCGTTACCCTTGAGTTTACTCCTACTTTCCACCATAGGCAATTTTTATAAAGTAGAGGACAACCGACCGTCTTTGATCGATCACGTTTGCAACAGTATTTCTTGTAGTTAGTAGCAAAAATGTAGAATATTAACTTATATATATGCACCCATCGATACTACATTCCGTGCAACCCGGCCCCTTCATACGTATCCCATTCTGGTATGCGCACCTGTGCCTGTCAGACAACAACCCTTTTCTTTCCTCTAACTTGGTTGAATCGTTCTTGTCTGAGTATCGTCTGTACCTGTCATGAGGGTATGAGGGTATGAAAGCCCTGACCAGGAGACTAACTCACATGGGTCCCGTTAGGCACCCTGGCTGGGGACCCAGAGATTATGGTCACCGATGGTTAGAGACATTGAGCGATATGGCTGGGTGTCGCAAACAGTGGCCTTCATGCATCTTCTCATTATTCTTGTAACTTCAGTCTATGTAAATGCGTTATCTCCCGCTTGAATCTTCTCTCAACATTCTAATCATCTAAAATTGCCTCTGAAGTTCAGTTCTTATTGGAGGGGCATTTCATTGATGAGAACACTGCCCGGGTTCTGAAGTTTAGGGGAACTCATATTCCACAACTTTATGGCCTGCCAAAACTCAATAAGCCTGGCGTACCACTCAGGCCAATCCTGTCCATGACGAACTCACCACAGCACAAAATGGCTAAATGGCTGGTCAAGGTGTTAGAACCAGTCCACAGATCAATGGTGAAACCTACCTTCAAGGACAGTTTCGAATTGATCGACGTTTTGGACAAGATAAACGTCAAAGGAAAACACATGGCTTCATTTGATGTCCAATCCCTTTTTACCAATGTACCAGTTCGTGAAGTCTTAAAAATCATTTGCGATCATATAGAGAATAATCAAATCCGAGTGAAACTACCAGTGTCAGTGCTTGAGCGTGTATTACTACCCTGCACAACCAATGTGTCTTTCACGTTTCAAGGAAATGCGTACAGGCAAATTAATGGTGTCGCTAAAGGAAGTCCGTTAGGCCCGGTCCTGGCAGACCGTTTATGGCACATCTCGAACAGAAGGCAAATAACATTCTAGAATGTGCAATCCTGTACAAGCGATACGTCAACGACACCCTTGTGATAACAGAAAGCCTAGAGGAAGCTACAGTAATTTTGAATGAACTTGATAGATTACATCCAAATATTCGCTTCACAATGGAATCGGAAGCCAACAACACACTGAATTTCCTCGACATCAGCATGAGGCGAAGAGAAGACGGAACGATCGCCCGATCCGTTTACCGA
>UZAN01043545.1:29634-40872 GCA_900618425.1 Echinostoma caproni
GTAAAAACATCAACAAAGCTTTGGTGAGAACGTCTAATCGGGGTCACATCTTTTTCGGAACCCTCATTCATCTACACAGACTATTCTTCATCGATATCCAACTGACCTCATGTTTTTTGTCAATCAGCCAATGCTGGGTCCTCGTATGCATACAGGTCTGAGGACCACTAAATCTGGAATGCGGGAACGTGATGCATTTTTTATGCTAATACCCTCAATGAATCAATCCACATGGTATTTTTTCCATCACACACATGCTCTGCACTTATTATTTATGCATGCTTGATTCTGTGATCACGTGCATCCATCTCCACGATGTGCGTCTCTTTCACACATGTACATGTGTGACTAGCAGCCATTAGTTGCTGATCGGACGACCGCACATGTTCACAATTGTACTCTTAGATGCACACCATTCGATCATGCGTTCTCCGTATTCCTCGCCGGTTGTGTATCGCGATGAAGACCGCGTACGACACGAGATTCCGTGCTGTCTCATTTGATCAGTTCTCTGAGACGAGTTTTCACGCAATAAATCGGTGCTATTTACTGAGACTTGCCTACCTGTCGATATACCCCGCTTCGTTGATTCGATCAGTTAGCTCCGGTTCCGACTCGTCACACTAAATCGTCAATAAGTCTCAGGTGGCCTCGGCCCAGTATTTGTTGTATCATTCCATTTCCCATCCAACATCCTACTAATTTTGCTATTTATGATCTGGAGCTTGGGCATTCAACACCCCCACTCCTTTCCAGTTCACTCTAGTTTTTTAGTTGGGTTTTTCATTGACTAGTTATATCGGCCAAGTGATATCTGCTTGATCTGTCCGAAACCGGATTTACCGACAATTCCCGCATGACATAATTTTGGTTGCACCTGCGATTTGATTCACTAAAATAAACAATCCTCTGAAATAATTTTTCGGTCATTTAGTGTTATGCTGTGTCACGAATAATGATCAAAATCATTAAACTGTACCCAGTTTGTCTTAGAATGGACATGTCTGAAGCTAAATGTTTTAAAACTTTCCCTCGCTTAAGACGCTTTGATCGGAAGACTTACCGTTGTTAATTCAATCCCAAAACAGTTCCCTTATCCTTACGTTAATCACCATTGTGCGATATGCAATGAAGAGGTGGGAAGCGATTGAAGTAGCTCGCACTCATGTGCCATGGATCCTAGGGTCAGAGGTTCAACGTCCGCCACCTCCACCCAACTTAGGTGATAGGCAGCTTCGCTGTTTCCCGGATCAATACCATGCCTATGCTAGTGGAGCCTTATGTGGTTCGGTTCTCCAAGTTATGGGTCGTAGATTATCGGTTTCCATTATGTGAATAGTTCCTGGCGACTATGGGGTTTACCTCTTCTAATGTATATCACACACTGGGGTGTCAGATTGATTCGTGCACAGATTGAGTGAGGATAGATTGAGGGTCATGGATTCATCTTAATATTGACATATGGAACATATGGGACAGTCGCTGTACTTTTTCCGAATGGGTATGGCACGCGAGATCGTGGACTCAAGTAACCTCAAGGTACTTCATATTGCGAACTCTTGGGACCCCGCGATCACCAATAAACCTTTAAATAAAAGAAGGGAATGTCATCGGAGCTCGGCGTCTTCTGACATCCCGGTGTTTGAATTACTTTGCGTATTTTCGCCCCATGTGAGCGCATACAGCCAGACCATGGGACGTGTACTAGGACAGCCGTGCCGTTTCCGCGCGTCACATATGCTCACTTTGAGTTGTCGCCCTTGTGTTCATAACGCGATTCGCTTAGAAATGGAAGCCCCAGTGTTCTTGATTCGAAAGTGTCATTCAAGCCGTAAGTTGTTCTACTTGGTGAATTTTCCATTCCTTTCTTTCACGTTTTGTAAATTTTGGGATGAACTGACTCGCACTGTGTGAAGGAACGGGTGGAAAAATAACTCAAATGAACGCAGTTTCATTGGGGCTTCAATTCGATTCGATTATTTTGTAAATCCCTCGTGTAAAATGTAAACAAACTAATAACAATTCCAGTTTGATAACTTCTCTATTAGGACTGTACGCCTTCCATGTATGTTTTAGACACATGAATCCACTCTTGTGTCACATGAAACAATAGTCATTGTGATGGACACTTGGGTAGGAGAATCGAAAGAGAGTCACGAGGTTGGACGATTGCAGATTCATGTGATTACGGTTGTGTGTTATTTTATTGTCTTAATTTTCTTTCCTATTGAACTTGATACCCATTTCTTTCTCGTTGACATTTGAAACCGTTGCGTGCGTCATGTCACTGAGCTAATTATATTGCATCCTTTTCCTCCCTACCCCTATGGGCTATCTTTGCATTTTGCTCTATCCTGGCCAGTCGTCTGATCCCGGCTCTCGTGAACCCATTGTCCTATCTAGTCCTGGTCATGTTCTTTTGACTGAAGTCACGTGGTTCACACCATCTAGTCAGTCAAGTACCTCAAATCGGGGTAATCCAATTAGATTTCAGACCCCCATTAAACGTTCAGTTTCATGCAAACCCAGTCTTTCACCAAAACCGTTGCCACCACAACCAGTGACCACTAAGGATCGTCCACCCACTGATTCTGTCAGATACATGAATCTGAAGCGTCGTGTGACCATTTCCCACGCTCCACCAAGATCCGGGCGTTTAGTCGTGCCTTCTGCCTCATCAAAACGTCCAGAGCAAAACCAAAACATTAACACAAATAGTGTGAAATGGACAGATTCGCCGTCTGCAGCCGAGAGCCATCGGTCTGTACTACGACAATCAAGTTGTCGTGTTCTGTCCTCCCAGTCCCCAGTTGTAATTCGTCTGAATCGTTCGAAAACGATTCGTAATGTCTGTCATCGACCCGAGACTAGTCCGGTACGATGTCGCACGGAACTGATCGTACCGTTCTCACCAACCATGACTCCGCGAGTTAGTCAACTGCGTCGTCGTCTTTGCAATCAGGCAACGAATGGCTCCGGTTCACCCCAAGTGGTTCGTTTGGTTATGCGGTGATGGCTTAGTTTCACAGTGATCAAGACGAGCGCATTCAATATCAATATTCTTCTCGCACTGCGTTGATTTGCTCCGGCTTAGTAGTATTGCACCCGATTTGTGTGCTTTGGGTTTTTGTTCTCATTTCCTATACAACTTTAGGATCACGTACATTTTTGTGGCTATCATTTTGCATATTTGTATTTCATACGATTCAGTTCAACAGTGCAACTTGTTAACTCGTAGGTTATTACGTAGTATTTCAGGATCAGTGAATGACTCAGAAAGTTCCTTCTTCCTTTGGTCATTCTACTTCTGTTCGTTTTTTGTGGTACTCTTTGAATGCTGAGTACGTTGCTTGAAAACTGAAGAATAAAAAGGTATTGTTTAGTCATCTAAATCAATACGTCCAGAACTGGGACTTGAGAGATGAAACCAATTTCCCCGTTTGTAGGTTGGTTGTTCACAATAGTGATAAATCGATCGGTGACTGAGTCACTTTCCATTCAGATACATAAGAAGTAGTCTGTTTTTACCGGTTTTGGTGCACTGTTCCTCTATTCACATTACACAACACGCCTCGGGTTACTACGATACATTGCCCACTGTAATTATGAATTTTCCACGGGTTACGGCTTCTGCACTAATCAATAATGCACTGAACTAACTATCATGCACAATTAGATCTTAAGCATGCGTTCACTTACTTGCTATATAATCAGCGGTCTGTTTAATCATCCCCCAAAATGTAGCGGCAACTGCTGGCCCCATTTGTGGCCGAAATTGCCGAGCAGATCATCGATGAGGTACTCAATTCAGAGACAGAACAGCCCTCCGCACCGTTTTGTGTTTTCGAAGTGATGCGAGACTTGAATTATGAATTACAACAGGAAGGATTGCTCCCGACGGAGGAGCAAGCGCCTCCGGAAACCGAATCTTACCAACCACAATCAACGGATGAATGTCCCGTAAGTTTTCTCGTTGCTCACGTCATTTCACGGACTTGCACTTGTTGGCGCAACCCTTACGCTCAAGTGGAGTGAGTGATGTAGGCGCACACCCACAAATGCTGTGTACGAACTCAGATCATCATCATCACCACTGTTGTATACCCACGTTTTCAGCCAAGGTGCAACAACGTTGTCTCAGGTGCATGGTTGTGATGTTAACACAGTGCATGTGTTTTTTTTAGCCGCTGTGTTTTATCAATCTTAAGGTCAATTTGAGTTCATACAAAATAATAAATTTCTCGATTAACCCAACATGTATGTGTCTGACCATGCTTACCTATCATCTCATGCATTCTCTTCTAACTGTCATCCTCTCATCATCCCCGTGACACGGCCTTAATGTGACTAAACTTTGATATGAATTCACCATTAGTGCATCATTATTCTACTCATCGACGCACTTTGCTTTTATTTTCTTCGGGTCCTGGTGAACTTGAGATCAAGCGGTATCATGACCTCGTACTTGTATATCGTGGATGAAAAATAGCATCCAGTAGCTGGTGTCATTCGCAACTTTATTCAAAGTCGTTAATCTTTTATTGTTTCAAATAAATACTGTTGCAAGTGTCCGGTCGAAAACTGAAAGTATAACCTTATTGATTGGCCTGTACCAATTGTATCCGATTCTCCAGAAATCAATGAGCAAGGATTGTCATGCATAGCTTTTACTCGGCCTAATTCCATTACAGGTTCACGGTGACCTATGTGATGAAGGTAACTGGTGGATCGAGTAATCCTATTCGTGCTGACAGACCACTTCAAGTCACTAAACGAACAGGATTGCATTGCCTCTGTGTTCCGACCCAGGCGCCATTGGTTTTCTTTTGAATGGCCAATAACAATTCACTCCAAACTGAGTTGTTTCAGGCTGCCCTAGAAAGTACACGGATTATCTCAGTGAATCTATCGAACATACAAACTAATGATTACAGTTCTCGCTATTTTTGAACTGTAACTATTTTAATCGTCATTTGTTACCTTACTGGTACTATCTTTCACAGTAAATCCCGTTGTGCACTAGGTTGGCGGAGATTGAGTCCTTCAGAATGGATAACGGGTAGATGCGCTTGTAAAGATCAGCGAGTTTTGCCATACGGTCTACGTGAAACCTCATACAGTCTGGTTCTTCTTATTCGAAAATTTTGTGGCTGGCATCATCTAAACCTGATCCTATTAGGCAATATGCTTCCGTGTGCTACACGGGAACTGATTTGATTTGGCGTATTTCTGCGTGCAACACACAGTGGTTCTGACGAGGCTCTGTTAAATTATGACGTAATTCGAGCTTTATATCAAATTTTTATAGGAAAATCGCTAAGAAATTGTTATACTCGAGCATGTTACTTATCCATGCATCTTGATAGACACCCCTCCATGTACTGCTACCTGTTTGGTTTTGCTGATCCAGAATCAGAGTCTGGATTTACGTGTTGTGAAACTGAGTTCAACCTTCACTTAGACCTAGGCTAGCTCGTTCCTTCTCTGAAATCTATTGCCTTCCAACGACCAGGCTAAGGTCAATGGGATAATCATCATTGATCAGGCTGAAACAGGTTTACGACAGCCTAGCGGTCTATTTCGTGGCCTCATCATGAAGTAAATTTCTTCAACTGAAAGGATCCGGCATATCAGTTTTGTGTACACTCTACTGCCCATACAATTTGCCTTGCTACACAGAAAACGTGTTCAACAGTGTCAGAAAATTTCTCGATTCATCCCATTTTCATTCCTCTAATGGGATGACTGAGAAGACTCTCTTGTGTTCCGCGCCATAGATGCGTATGGACATAGACACGTGATATGTTAATTGAAAAATGAATAAATCCGACATGTTCAAATTTTGGCTACACTTGAACCACAATTTCCGCTTTTTAAACTCAACAGTCTGCCTTCGGAATACTCGCAGCTAATGTTCCAGACATTCACAAAACATACCTTTTCTCACTAGATCTGGTTTCGGGAAATATCATGCAATGTGAGGCTTGATTCGTGTGTTGATCCACGGATCATGTTTTCAGTTTCAGTTTGAACAACCATTAACCATGCCGGTTTTGGTTACTGTCTTTTGGCTGCCCATTTGGATCGAAGAGAAAATTGAAAAGTTCAATGGACTAATGATACAGAGAAATTGAGAAGATGCACAAACGCCACTGATTACGACACCAAACCATATCACTCAGTGTCTCTAACCATCGGGTACGACCATCCCGAGGTCCCCATCCAGGAATCCTAACAAGACCTATGTGACCCAGGTTCCAGGTTAGGGTTTTCATAACCTCATTCCAGATCTTGAATTGACCACCCTGAGCATTATTCCATCCACTACCTGCCTCGGCAAACATCACTCGCCGTGGCAACCTATCTGGTGACATGCGTAACAGACCTCAATCAATGTTATCTATGGAGTTCGACCACTTGTTCCAGAGGGCAACAGCGATTACCTAAAACTGCGCCTGACCTCAGCATTGCTCGTCCAGCTACCCCACCAGATTCGTGCAATGCTACGTAGACAGCTGTGTTTAAACACCGACAGCCTATCTTTATCCTGTTTTCTTAATGGCCAAGTTTCTGCGCCGTATAACAGAACTGGCCGAACTACTGCAGCATACACTCGACCCTTCACAGACAACAGGATGTCGCGACGACGCGACAGATGTCTCAAGTTGGTAAATGCCAACCGAGCCTTCTGCATGTGAGCTGACACTTCATCTGTGATGCGCCCGCCGGGTGAGATGTAGCTGCCTAAATAACAAAACTTATCCACTTGCTCTATCACTTAGCCAGTCAGGGTGAGGTTGGGGTCTGGACCAACCCAGTCTTGTAGTAACATTTTGCACGTTGAAGGTGCAAAACGCATACCGAACACTGGCATTCAAGCTGTCCAAAAAAACTTGCAACTTACCTGCATCTTCACTTAGACACACAATGTCGTTTGCATACTCCAGATCAGACAGTGTGCCACCTGGGCTCATGTGAATTCATGAGAGTTGATTGAATTAGCAGATTCGATTCTTAACCCAATCTCAGCATCAGAACACTCGCGGTAGAGGGACAGTTTGTTTGTTATTTAGTTAAGACCAAATCAAGTACTGAAAGAGTGGTAGAAATATCCCCCATGCAGTTATCAGTCTTGGATATAGGTCCTCTTGACACATAGTGTATCCTGTTCCACATGTACGTCTGCTTTGTCAGATGCTTTTAGTCATTTGTTTTTCTCCAACTCTCTCTCTCACTATCTGTCTTATTAAACATGAATTATAATTATCTTTCCAGAGTGAAACTCAGAAACGTGCTTCCATCTCAAGCAAAGCAACCTCTCCCGTGCCCGTTACTAGTAGCGTTAAAGAGAAAAACCATCACGAGGACATTGTGTCTGTGGGGCCCTCACGAAAGTCCACTGAGGTCGGAAGCGATAGTATGATAAGTCTGTCCAAGAGTTCAGGGGTGAGTCACATCTGGTGTTGTTGTGTTTTGCACACATACTGCACTTTCTCCCTTTTTTCCGGCTGCGGTTTGATTTCACACCGCTGACTATATGGCTTTGACTTTTTTCAGCACGACGGTAAATCTGTCCGTTTATCATTATCGTCAGTTTTCGCTGTCTGTGTATTCCGGTAATGCTACTCATCCGAGTGCGTATTTACGGTGGAACCCCACAAATGGGAAAAGAGTACAGTACTGCATGCGATTTGTGTCACATGATTGGTATTGCAGCGTCGAGTTAGGAACTAATTAAATTTAACCCTGTGATCGATAGTTGGTCGCTGTGCCCCGAACAGGTAGTGTGAATAACTTTTTTCACAATTAAATCATACTGTCCATTTGAAAAACAATCAACTGATCAGACTGATGCATCATTGTATAGGTGATGAGACTGACCAAGCTACATCGGGATTTCTACCTTTACACGACAAACACTTCATTCAAGTCATATCAAGTCGAGTCTTCGCACACCCCGAAAGATGAATATCCTCCTGGCTAACATAAC
The DNA here is from genome assembly GCA_900618425.1 of Echinostoma caproni. Lineage (NCBI taxonomy): Eukaryota > Metazoa > Platyhelminthes > Trematoda > Plagiorchiida > Echinostomatidae > Echinostoma > Echinostoma caproni. Next base: position 37,625 of record UZAN01043545.1, read on the forward strand.
TTGGCAGCCCAATACGCAGCTCGGCAATACATGTTGGATTCTTGAGATGCATTGTGTAACCGAATCAGATACGGTGGTCATTTTTGCCTGATGCTAAACTGAACTACTCGGTGATGAATGCAATATCACAAATAAACTCGGATGCCTCAAATTCAAGTTGTGGTGAATATCAGATAGTGATAAGTTGGTTTTATTCAACCCCACCGGCGTGTTCCGTCCCTTTAGTTAACCATAAAACGAATGAGATGATTGTTTTGTCGATGAAATAATGACTCTTCATGAAATCCGGTCTATGCACTGTAAAGGTAATACTCTGTTTCACTTGAATTGTTTTCATTATTTTGCTGGTAGCCTCCTTTGTGTCGTTGTTCATCTCAACCAATTCCAGGGAAAGAATCAACCCACTAACACCGTTGAAGGTGTGATCGGCGCAACTGCATACATCGTAAACTGATTAATTACCCAAGAGTTCAAACTTCGGTTTCTTAGAGCACGTTGTTAGTTCTCCATGAGTGTTATAGTACCAAAACGGGCACGACGATGGAGTTGGGCACTATCTTATTTGTTCCGTATCTGAACGATGTGAATTATGGTTAAACCTTCGTCGTAGAGGTGGCGATAGCTGCTCGGTCTCTCAGCAACGTCGTTTTAGAGACTTTTCAAATAGTTTTGTCGCACCAATCGATTTTAGCTATCTGGACTATTCACTGGTGATGGAACACTCTTAGCCGCCTGACATCGTGTATAAACAGCCGACGACGGTGAACGAACCTTCTTCCCTCTAACACTTATTTCGTAGAAAGGATTTCACTGTAAACGATGCCTTTCTTCACTGTATTTTTCAACAATGACATTTCTCTACCGCTGCTCATATTCCAGTTGGTGTACTCGTAGCCCATGGTTTTATGGTAAACAGAAATTTATGAGTACCTGATAAAAAAGTTGTTTTTATCAATAATGATGTTTCAATCCCTGTACGCTAATCCCTAACATACGCCGACTGTGCCCCGAAAATTTGGCACAGTTTTCAATGGCCTTAAAATTTATTACTCACCATTGTTAGGCAACTGCATTCTATTGCTGAATAGTTTTTCGTTCTTGACTAGCGCGTCTTTTTCACACGGCATAACTTGGCTCAATCATGTGCGATTCTCTCGCGCGCACGCACGCGCTTTCTGTCAAGAGATTCGTTCTTTCCGATTGCACCTTCTTATAATGTTTAACTAGAGTTGAAACACCGCAGAATATTACCAATCGATCTTTTGTTGCACGATTACAGTGTGTCCTTAACCGCACAGTCACCACGAGCGTACTATGAGCTCTTTAATAAAATGCCAATTCTTGTGTCGATTAATTTTAAATATTGTTGTACTTGTTCTGTGCTAAAAAAAATTGCACATCGACGGACGTTGTTTGTGATGAGAATCCGCCATATAATGTACACAAGATCGGTAGAGGCGGGTAGATGCACTAATGCTAGTCTGTTCCGTGGAGCGGTTTTTCCCTGATCTGCCCTCAACCTAATGGATTCTTCCCTCAGCATTATTTCTGCACCTTGAACCTCAAATAAGTGACTGGAATTCGTGGCCTTCTAAGCACAGTGAAGATGGAAGAAAGGTGGCAAAAATGCCCAATTTTGTCCTCATAATCAATTGCGAGTGATTTGAAGTGCTCTTTGTTTTGCGATCTGTGATTGGAGCTGAGTGAAAGCGGAACAAGCTTATCAGCAGTCACAGAGTCAAACAACCGGACTGTTTTGACAACTCACCCAAGGTACCTTTAACACTCTAATTTTCGTGACAAAAGTGTTCAGTAAACACCGAATGACCACCTTGTAGATCGAGAATTCGGCAAAATCATACTGGAATTTCCATTCACATAATCTTTTATATGTGGACTGTTTTACTTTGAACGGTCTGGGATGCGTAGGGTGTTATGATGCACGGTTTTTCGGTTACACCCTGCGAGGACAAAAGTGACAAATAAAAGCCTACATCGATCATTCAGCCATTGTGATATCCTGTCATGACTAATACTTCAAACGGCAAAACTGACTGTACGCTCGTAAGCACGTATTAATTATGGCTGAATTTAAACTGTGACCTAATATTACTTTCCTTATCAAACTGGTTCATTGCTTGTTCACATTTTGCTCACGATCGTTCTGATGAATGAATTCTCTGACAGATTACTACAGAAGATAGATTTCGATGCTCACTTATTTTTTCTTGATTTTGGTCAAATTCCACCCGCGCCCTTCTATCAATCTTAGTTGAGTCGCAAAAACAGTGCCTATCGCACACTCACGCGTACCAGACGTTTCGTTATTGACGGGAAGGAGATGACCACAACTTCGAAGCATATTATTCGCCTCGACGAGCAAGATCGAAAACACAAGGAAGAAGAACTGTAAGCACTAATTTCACCCATAATTCTGCTTCTCATAAAAGGACATCGCCATGTCCCATCCTTCTATCTAAAATATTTGTTGCTGTATTGTTGTCTGTAAACCCAACCATGACGCAAACTTTCTTGAACAATTATTAGGGCGACTATGTCCCATTAGCTATACTTGTTCGAACACCGATATTTTAGCAGCGTTTATAGATCCGATAAAGCTAGTTGTTGAGGAGTGTATTTTGCACACTAACACTGATGCCCTGCCCCTAGTCGATCGCAATATTTTTTGAAGTACAGTGCATACATCAGGTCACTTGGTGTAGGGTTTGTCATCAAGTTAGCTCTGGGTACGTACGTTCCATGGACCATTGTCTTCTTTCACTTGATTGAAGACTTTCGACCTCGTTTTGCGAGTGAAAACTGTTTCACTTGATGTGTTGTCTAAATGAGCTAGTCGCATCCTAAATATTGCTGCATTACGTCTATAATTAAATCGTCAATTAATCTAAAATTGATCGTTTAACCCCCTTCCAACTCTTAGAAACAAGCGCAAAGCCGAACTACGTGCATTCCGCCTGCTACAGAAACAGGAAACTCGTCAGATGCGTGAACTAACCATACTGGCCAATCAGCGTCAAGAGTTTTTGGAGACCAAATTGAGTGCTGAATTCATGGTACGTTTACAAATTAATTGCGTTCAAGTGGGACTTCACTCGGTCCCGATTTGTTTTCCCCTTTGTATTATATCTTGTTGTGCAGCGCTCTAAGGAAAAAGACTAATTCCATAGCGTATTCCAGCTTCTGCGCCGAAACGATCGCTCCATATACAAAAAGGACCCCGGTTGGTT
>UZAN01043546.1:6407-21059 GCA_900618425.1 Echinostoma caproni
TTATTCCGTGACTGAATATTATTCATAGTTCGATGATGATAATACTTACCTCTCCTGCTGGTCTGAGTGGTGCTCTTTCTCACCGCGCACCGTTCAAACTAGTGTGGAGATGAATGGGATCATCATGAAAATTCTTGACATAGGTTTTTCGGATTACATTCTGTTTTATGATAAACAGCCGATAAAGGAATAAACCTGCAAAACTCAGAAGACCTACTGTTGTCTCTTGATACTTGCCAACCTAAGCCATGTGAGTTTGAGTGGCCAGCCATTTAAGACTCTAATAGAACAGCCGTGGTAGTGAGACAGACGAAAGCAAAGCTCAGTGTGTGTGGTAAGGTTCGAATCTGGAAACTTAGGCCCCATAGCAGGCCAGTCATAGAGACTTTGACCACCCGATCATCACTACGTAATTTATCTTTCCAGTGCTGATTACATGAAATATACTGCAGCTGGAAAAGTAAGAAAACATGTTGAATAGTTTTAGACAGAGAATGTTATTTTATAATGTCACAGATTATGCCATATGTCACCCAAGTTATCATTTGGCTATGGTTGGATTAAAATCTTCGTAACAATGGAATAAATTATTGGGTTCATAGAAGGATACGAAATTCGGTCGACCTGCTCTATCACGAGCGGTTCATCTCTCGTAAGTTAAATTAACTCATTTAAATAAGAATGGAATAATTTCTCACTTAGAAAACACTACCAGTCTGTATCACAAATAACTATTTCGAGGTAACACTACTTCTTCCACAATGCCTCAATTACCCGAATTTTCACTGATTATTAGCAGTAATTCTACACAATCAACGAAACAATGTGAAACGCTTAGATATGCGTCATTTTATATCTTTTTTACCGCAATAACTGTTGCCATAAGCTGAGCTGGTACGTTCTCAGGGTACAGGACGCTGGTTTTCTGAGGTAAGTGTACCGCCACCTCCAGGTAAACGAGAGTGATAAACGTTAGCATTCACGGGGTTTTCACACAAACACCCGCACACACACTCCCCTGCCTAAACCGCCTAACCAAAATCAGGACTCGTTTTCTTGGTCAAGAAATACAATTCAACCCACTTTTTCTATCCCAAATCTGTTTCGGCCACATTCAGTCTTGAGCGGAACCAACATATGTAAACTACGGGGTGTAAAATGGCCTGCGTCACCCGGTTGGACGAATAATTGAATAGACAGCAAGTTCCCGCTAGCAATCCCCATACAAATCAAGTCCATTTCATCTGTTCATGTCATTCGCTGGGGCATAAGCGCAACTAAAGCCAGTTAAAACAAAATGCCATTAAACGATTTTCACTGAGTGATAGTTCTGCTGCGCAAATAGTCTTGTATAGCTTAGATATGCTTTGGTAAATACGAAACGCACTTCATCATGCATTAGGATTTATTATTGATCCTACGAAGCAAGTCACCCGAAGATTCCTTGCCCAAGAAGCATTTGTTAATGCCCACATTTGCCGCGTTCAAGGTCAGTCGTGCCTGTCATCACTTGAGGACTGGTTGGAGTGTATAAAATACAGCTTTATGGTCAACATCTGAGTCGGATACAGTTGAACAATTCGGTTCATACTGAATCGTTTGAATTTCATATTATTTACTTTCCTTCAGCGCTAACCTGTTGATGATGTATTCAAAGAATGAAACCTTTAAACGTTCAGTTGATTTACTTGAAAATATTTACACGTTACCTACATGAAAAACCGGATTTGGTCGACTTTTTCTACTACGGTTAAGAAGTGCGTCTCCTTTCCTTTCCTATGGGGTTCAAGTGAACTGTGGCTTTCTCTGAAGATAACATCTGAACTAATTTGTATGGGTAACTCGAGAATGTCCCGGTGTTATGCTGAGTAACACTGGTAACATGAGCCTTCCGCACGAAGAGTACGGACTTCAAATTTCGTATGAGGCGGTGTTTAGGTACCACTGCTGGGCTTCACAAGGAGCTAAACTCTAGTCTAATACTTCCCGAGTGTATATTTCACTTAATGAACTGAGAAGTGAGCGCGAGGATCACGTCTGAAGGATTTTCAGTCGAAATAGTATTTTTAACACAACTACTCACAATTAACTTTGAGCTGAATGTGATGGTCATTTAACGGATAAAACTTTATCGTTGTACGACCATTCTGCTTCAGAATTTAATAGTACGTTCATAGTTAGGAAATTATTTTTATTGGTTCATTCAATAATGTGTACAGATCACATAACAAGTCAGTGGGTTTAAGGAGTACCCTTCCAGTCGTTCAAAGGTCGCAGTGTTCGAGTTGGACGGTGAGGGATAATAGGTGGGGGTATATCCACTGTTTTGATTCAGCAGGCTACAACACCATTGCAATTAATTTACCATAATTTATGTTTATTACTGATACAGAGACTATGGTAGTCGGATGACGTGGATGGGTTGGGGGTACTCGATAGATAATTTACTGACTTGTTTATTTATATATAACCCTAGGAACAATATCTTACCATCGCTCGACTGACTTCAATAGTAGCAAATGGATTATTAATGGTATGTTATTTCTTCTCAATAAGTCTACAGGTTTGTTTCACAAGCTCGTGTTGCCTGATATGACAAAAAGCTGTTACGGTCGAACTTGCTCTCAACAGGGAATGTTCTGTTGCTCTGAGTGAGGTTGCAGAAGGAATAGATGGAAAGGATTATGGCAGTAAATGCCAAAGCGTTCAGAAAACAATCCTGGAAGACGAGCTATGAGACAACAAAAATCCAGTTTTCTCTTTGCTCACTTGAGACCAGTGCGTGTATTGGCTAGCAACATGAATGATGAGCTCAGGAAGGAGTTTTTTCCTTGGGTTCAAACAGTTAGCTGTCAAGTCGTCTCATATAGGTGTTATCGTTTTTTACCAAGAAAGTAGAATTACTGTGTGTGGGTTCGCAGAAATGAACCGGTTGCTATGCTATGGAAATGCAATAACAGAACTTTACACTCGTTCTTATCCAATTACTAAGTGGCATTTTGAAAGAAATAGTGTATAACTAATTTAGACAAATCACAGGGATAGAACGAATGATTGTTGGGAAACTATTATCACCAAATAGATCGTTTGTTCCAAAGCAAACCAGTACGATTTGGTATTGTTTTAAAACTTGTTTTTATTGATCGGTGGTTTTCATAACACCTAACGCAATGCCATGTGCTTGATTACTTCCAGTGCTTTTTTGTTCACCTACTTTATCACTACTTAGGATTAGATTGTGATTTATTCAGGAATAAAGCACTTACCAATCTAAATTTATATTTTCCCCCTTCTATTTCTCCTCTTTTAGCTAGTATCCCGCTCATGTTTATGGAATATTTGAAAGAATGAATCCGTTTGATTGGGCTTTCACGTTCATTGTACTTTTTGGGACAGTCACTCATCGGTCATTCGGAAAAATCCGGTCATACGAAGCCATCGAGTTGGCTGTGGGTAAGATATATACACACAGTGTGCCTTTGCTTTGACCCCAAAACTCGGATAAAATTAAACGCTTTATTGGTATTCTCCCTGAAAATGAATGGTACATAATTCGTGGTTTTTGCTTCAGACATTTGGGGTTAATTCTGCGTGTAATGTTTTAGGTTCATTATATGAAATATTGCAGTAGCAAAGGTTTGATTGGATTTGTTCATATTTGTCTATTCAAGGTGCAATTATCGACAAAAACGATGTTGCCCAGGAGATCTGTTTCAAAAAGAGCGTTCAAGAGGCAAACAAGTTGCTGCTGAAGCACGAACCCACACGTCGACGTATTCAACTGGTCCCGGTGATTGAAACGATCGATGGTGATGATAGTTTTGAGGCGTCGCAAAAAGGTTAGTGATCGGAGTGTTTTCTTCTGGAAGATTTGTGCCCCAAAAAATTCTATTTTCCAGTTGATTATCATATTTATTTACAATTCATGCAACGAAATATCCATTACATTTGCCTGCATTCATTATAATCACTGCCGTCACTTCACTATGGCAACTGTTTGTTATTCGACCGAGTAAACTCGCTGTCAGCAATATCTATTAGCCCCACCATCAGCTCTAATGTGTTGCTCTTCAGTGACTGAAGCCGTTTGGTCTTCAGTGGCTATCTTGTTTATTATAATTGACGATGAATTAATTCTGTTGAATGATGGATTGCACCTGAGTTCTATTCAAAGGTCTCTGTGTTCGAATGAACAGAGTAAGTGAACTGATTATTTTCCTGATTTTTTGTGAAAGCAAACACGGATACCAGGACCCGTGTGTGGGTTTGTGTGGATGAGTCCCAACAGGAACCGAACAGCTGTCCAGTACTCTCCGTTGGCGATCACACAAAGTTCGGTAGTATTTGGTGTAGATAACCTTAGCGCTTTCAACTGCCATTCACCTCATTTTGTTCTTCGACCGGAACTGACATCATTTTATTGCTGAAAATTTGTCACACAGTTCGTGCCGTGGTGGCTAAGGGATGTACCACGCCTATCTCCGCATAGTCGTCCTCGGGATGGGACGTTTCCCGCGGCAGATAGTGGTTGAAAAAACTGCAAATGAGGTCGGTTATGATGGTGTGAAAATGTTGACTAGGAGACTTGGTACGCATTAAGAGTTGTGGTCGGAGACCTCTTGACGACTCTTTCCCAGGATTAGGATTAGAGAGATTGAATGCCATGATTGAATATCGTAGACAGAAGCTTTTGCGTCTAAGCTTTGAACATGCATAAATCTGGTCTATCCACATTCTGTTTTGTTACTGTCATCTTACTAATACTCTCAGTGATTTGCTCCCTTTTCATACACTTTTATTCACTGTTCGAGCATATGGGTAACCAATAGACACCAACTCAAGTGTCTGTGACCAACTGTGTAGCTCAAAAGTAATTCTTTTAACTCCCTGTTCGAGTCCGTTCAGTGACACAAAAATTGTGTGCACTACTGAGGTGGGTCTAGACGAGAACGAAACAGCTTTTCAGCACTCTTTGTGGGCCATCACACATTTTCGTGGCATATCAAATGCATTAGCGTGTTGTATGTCCCATTGCATGGACTATACAAATCACTTCTGCTTCCATTTCCGTTGTTGGTCAAGCGGCAAAACGTCATCTAAACAGCCATCCCGGAGGTGGTGCGTCTTCAAACCCCGATCACCACTGCCGATCTTTTCTAGGCAGTCTGGAATTGTCCACAGCCCCGTTACTGAAAATCGATTGTAAAATTGCATATTCAATAATTAGAAGGTTATAAAAACGTTTCAATCGATTTTATGCCAAATCAATTGGTACAGTGCAGTTTATTTGTTGAACTAGGCGCTGTCAGACAAAATCCTGAAGGCTACTAACTTAACAAATGGTAACAAATGTCATATTTGAACTGATCCCGTTGAGTAATGGAATTTTTGTTCCTACACCATACCTATTTTTATAAATGAGTACATCCAATTACCCAAGAAAAGGAAGAATTGTAAATCAAAACCTTGGATTGAATCTTAAAGCTTTTTCTTTTCTTGAGATCATATTTGCTCTGTTTTACCTACAACGGTGAGTGGCACGGGTGCAACTCCTTCCTTTTTTTCATTTTGAGCAGCCGTGAAGAGTATCCACTTTTCCATGACGGAAAAGGTGGCACTTATTTTACGAATAATTTTGGCTTAGAAATAAAACTTACAATTGTCTTCCAGCGCAGTCGTGCAAGACAGGCGGCTGCTTTTTGTGCCACAAAAATTGCACTTTTTTTCAAGTCACTTTGTCGAATGTCACGAGTCGCGCGTGCACACAAAGAGGTCCGCTCGAGAATTGATTGCACATTTCCATTTTAGCGTGCCGTCTATTGGAACGTCAGGTGATCGCCATTTACGGACCGTCCACACCGAACGCAGTCGATGTAGTCCAGTCGTTAACGACTCAGTTCGGGATTCCGCATCTGCAAATCGACTGGGGATTCAGGCAGAAAATTCACGGATTCGCCTTGAACGTGCACCCGCATTATTTGGCTTACGGTCAAGCCCTGTACGATTATGTTCGTGCTGCACAGTGGCCCTCTGTTGCATTGATTTACTACAAGGAAGAAAGTAAGCGGACTTCAGCGAGCCAATCGCGCATAAAGCTGTTGTTCACTTCTGACCGTGGTTTTCACATTGTCGCATGATAGCGATTCACATAGACAATGATGAATTTTGTGCCGTCGTACAACCGTCATATACTAAACTGTAGGAGAGTAATGAATTGCGATGGGGGAAATGCCTGCGGCATAGTTGTCCTCTTCTTATCCTCGCCATAAAATATGCGGTAGACATCTACCCGACCATTCTGAATTACACCAAAGTAATCGAGCTTCGCTACTGTGTCCGTAAATCCCCAAGGAGTTATGTACGAAACGCTGCGGGTATGACCGACATACGGCACAAGCAGTCGGAGTTGAAATCAATGACAAAAGTGTAGTTGTGATTAATTCATCGAGCAAATTGATATACGATTATTTTCGCACAAACGGTCACGAAAACAAAAATCAATAAACATTTAGGTCACGAGATAAACATGTTTTCGCGATTTCCTAAGCACAATCAATCTCATTCTTGGTCGAGGGAAACTTATGCGTTATGCGAAAACCAGTAAACGAAACTCAGTGATTTTGATTCGTCCGTCTGGTGAGGGCCGACAACAAGGATACTATAATCCTATACGCACACGCAGATGGCTCGGTTGTAGGTTATCTTGTATCGGTTTGCGTGCGCATGTTTTTCGAGTATTTGGTTCAAATTGACAAGGACAACAAGCCAGTTCGGGAATGCTTGTTGAGGGGAACATTCAATAGCATGCAAAAAAACAAGAAAATGCTTGCGTGATGCGTTTTTGAAGAATGGAAAACTGTGAACAAGCTAATGTAAGTGTCATTCATATTGCCAAAAGTAAATTTCACCGAGAAGAGGTCAGTCAAATGACGGAATCGGGCGAAAAGTAATAGATGGGATTAGACGAGCACTAGTGGAGTAAAAATGTAACGAAAATGACTTTTTTGTTGAGTTAAGTATAACCGTAACGAAATGGGAAGCCATCGAGACACACTTATTGAGGTAACGGACAACTCTCTAAAGAAAACCGAGTTGAATTTCCGCTCCATTCGTTACGACGGTGGTCCATACTACAGTGCAAGTCATCATGGACTACTACTACTCTAAAAGTGCGCTGTCTCCGGAAGCAAATGATCACTCGCAATCTGGCGAGCTCGGGAAAATGAGTCACTTGTGCATTGTTTTTGCGGGTGTATTCTACGAATCAGGCGTTGGCTAGCCCAAGGCACCGGGAGTAAATCCCTCGGGAAATCATCTGTTTTAACTTGATCAGTTTCGCCATATTGCGTCCGTAAAGAAGAATCTGGAATTTTGTTTAGAGTAGCAAGCTTGGATTAGCTCATTCGATTGTTAAGAGGCACCAGGCACTCCTGTTAGTCTGCTGCCTGGTGCCTCTTAACAATCGAATGGGATCATCCAAGCTTGCTACTCTAAGAAATTGATTGAGCCATTCGCACAGGGTGATAACCGCTCACCCTGTATCCCAAGGGTAAGGGTTTGAAGTCCCAGCCCGAAGAATTGCGGTTCTAGTCCTGACAGTGACACAAAATGTACGCACTGCCGATTAGTCCCAAACAGGATGAAACAGATGTCCTGTGCTCTTTGTCTGTCATCACAAACATTTCCATCGCATGCAAAGAATCTGGACTGTTTTTGTTTTTGTATAAGTGCTCCTATCATGGTCCATTTGGTACAATTTCTGAATCCAGACACATTTTAATTAAATGGATGAGTACATAGGGAAGCATCGGTAATCTTATGAACAGCTGAGCACGTTTCAACATATACCAGATGAATCAGATTCGGATGAACTGATTCTACCAACCTTTGGGACAAAACCGTTGAGGTGTGTGTGTGGGGGGGGGGGGGGGTACATGAGTGGACAGATTTCCGTAGCTTTTGATTGAGATTCTCAATTACCCGGAATCAGTGTTTGGAAATATGCCAATGTGTTTAAGTTTTACAATGCCATGGCTAGAAGATAAACATTTAAGGATTAAGGGGCCAAAAAACTAATGCAGTTAATTTTATTGGTATTTTTTCGTATTTATTGATATTATTTTCATCATTCTTTCCCAACACTCCCTCCACCATTATTGCACGAATGCACGTATCGAATCAAAGGTTTACTCAAATACGACTACCTGATCCGGACATTGGATACCTCGGTCCGGATGCGCAAATGGGATGTGACCAATGATAATCATCGTTATGTGATTAAACAGTTCTCGAAAATGCAGCAACAGTATGCCCACTTTATTGTGGATATTCCGTTTTGGGAGATACAAGAATTTCTCAATCTCGTAAGTTTCACCAGTCAAAATGAGCCGATCGTACACTTATTTTGCAGATTGAAACGTACAACATGACTACGCAGTTCTACCGGTACATTTTTACGGATTGGGTAAGTACTAGTTCGTTGACTCCTGATGTACATTCCATAACATCTTGTTCAGTACGGTCAGTGTATGTGTATAAGTCAGTTCCTTCTTTTGTCTGTCTCTGTCTGTACGTTTTACCAGGTAGTCACGTTTGTGTTAAGGTAGAAACGGACATCGTACATTTAAAGGAGTATCGCTGTCCTTGACAGAGTGTAGAGAAGTAAAACTGTGAAGCTGAGAAGCGCTGTGCAACTATTTGTTAGATATCATGGACAGTGGAAGCATCCATGTTTGGAGTTTTTCCGACCGAATCATGAATCTTGAAGACGAATGCTAAGGTAACTCGTAGTAGGACTGTAAACATGGTTTTTTTGTGTATCTGGACAAAATGAAATGATACGGTTACATATCTGCTCAGTTTTGTGATTGCGTTTGCGTTTTCAGTTCCCAGTTGATTTGGTGAATTCACACGACTGGTGATACCGAGCAAGGCTTAGAAAAGTTGATCGTTTCACGACTCCGTTTGGTTTATGTTCAACGAATTACACTACTTGTTCTCATATCATTTATTTCGTCAGTGTGCAGACAGATTTATGATTCAAAAAATAATATCGGAATGTGCAAGAAGTAGCTAAACAGTGCCAAATAAACCAAAGCTTTGATAGTAGACTTAAAGTATCACAGTCCATGTGTTGGTGTTGGTGTGTTCTCCGAGCTGGAAGTATTGTTCGCTGACGTTTCGTGGGCAGGCTAAGCAACATCAACAGTGCAACTTCGGGGCACATCTCCTGACCAAAAGGGCGCCGAATTCATCTTATTTAAAATATCTCCCTCGTTCAGCATAATAAGTAAATTCTCGGATACCATATGCTCAGCTTTAGCTTCGAACATGCGTGAAAGAATTAGTTGAACTGTCGAAAAGACTGGCGATCGCTAAAACTGGTATATTCATCATCTGTGAACGAACAAACCGTCGATTCGAAGACAATTGAATATCTTCATTTTGTGTCATGTCCATCCATCCATCCATCCATCCATCCATCCATCCATCCATCCATCCATCCATGTTTTTGTAGGACATTCAACTTGTCGATCCGGAGGCATTTCGGGCGGTCGGGGCGGCCAACATTACAACCATATCAATTTTGCAGCCTCTTACAGAGGACAAGGGTTACGGGATTGGAGCTCTGTTGGACGATGTGCGCTTGGCCGCATTACAAGATGAACGGTTTGCTCGCTCGTCCACTTCTCGTCGAATCAGTCCCGTAAGTATTCAGTGGTGCACTTCCAACATTGCTATCGTGTACCACGGTTGTTTGCTTGCTAGTAACTAAGACAACTACTTTTTCGGTTGTTTTTAGTGCCACTCCGCTTTAATTTGGTGACAGGGATGCAGCGTTCACGTTTTTGAAACGGAGGTTCATCAAATTATGTCATCATATCCGTCAATACAACCGAATGAGTATCATTAGGTTATTGAAATTATCATGCATGCAAGAATTTCTAAGGCACATCAAGATGATTCCCAAGTGATTGAATGGCGAAATATAAATTCAAAACATAAGTATACAAATGATTTGGTAGAATGCATTATATCATGCTATCCCACAGATCATAATATGCTCAACCAATCCGCAGATGGCGTATAGAAAATGCAATCGATCAATGGTCGCATTATTGATTTGTTTTACCTCAGCGATTGAGGAGATAGAACGAAAGGTTAGCATCTCATCACCTTTGTCCGTCTCAAATGTGGCAATGAGCGAACCACAGTGGGAGAGATTGTTGGCCCCCTTGAAGCAACACAACCATTGTCCGTTATCGTATAAGTTACCAAATGATTGGAAATCCAATATCACTGTGTCACCGTTACCACTGAAGAGTCACGGTAGTACTCATTCTACACCTAGTTCATCTTTGTAAGTGCCGCCAGCGATACACATATCGAGCTCATGGCTTCTTGAGCTCACATGCCTCGCATGTGACCGCGCCGCTTTTAAGTCTCATCTGCCTTGGCCGGTGAACACTGATTAACGTCAGTTAGACTCTGTCATTGATGCATGTGTTTGTAATTATCGCCTGTCCGTCATATCCCGGATGACTTGCATTGTATTTCATGTGTACCTAAGCACGCCCGCACACCCACAAATGCTGCCGAGGTGTACACGCGTAGTCCTATTGGCGAGCGGCATTTCAATGTGTATAGTTGGTCAGCATGTCTCCTCCGTCCATGGTGTTACTGTTCACCGAATCGCCTAAACATTTCCAATCAATTGTTGCCAAATGTGGTTCGGAGTTCACGTGAAGCTCAGACGGAATGTATATTACACTAGAGGAACCGTAACTTAGATGTGAAGACCACTGTGACAGGCTTTCATGTCAGAAAATGCAGAATGCGTGAGTACTTCATAGCTTGAGCGAGGAACGTTTTGCGATTGTCTATGAAAAACACTCTTAAAATGTTGTAACGGATGGAACCGTAGTTTGTGACATAGTTAACATACAACCTTTACTTTTGAATAACCGTCAAGATAGGGCACTGTATGTGACAGATCGAGAGTTGGTTATACCCCTCCTTCGATTGATAATAAGTCGGGAGGACAAATTTACTTTGCATAAAAATAATTTGAATTAAGATTTCGTATTACTCACTAAAGTCACTGAACTGTATTGTTTCTGAGATTCTTAACTGGGGAAGTGACAGATATTTAGTTATCTTTGTATGCTTTTACACGTTCGTTCACCATAATTGATTAATCCCATATGCTATATATGTACCTGTTTGTTTTAAGTCAGCGACTGAGAAGAATAAATGAAATCCTATCATCTCGCGACATTTGTCTTCTTTCTGTTTTGATGAGATATATTTGATCCTCCTACTATAGTCTGTGAGCATAAACCCCAGGTTATGGCATTACAAAATGGCTTTTCGGCGGCCCCTTTGTACGAAAGTGGGTAATCAGGTTGACCATCAAACCCATGATCAGGTTATGAAGAACGAGGTTCAAATCGAATTAGTTTACCTGTATCCACCGATGTTCTATTCACCTAGGTCACATCGAGTCAGACAATTGTGTCTGCTGTCTACCACTGTCCTCGACCGGAAGAAAACCTACCGTTTACACGTGACCTCAAAAGCAGTGATTTGATGCGGTGAAAATGGCTGAAAACAAACAGCTGGATGCTCGATAATCGAAATCGATAAACGGTTCAATGTGACTTTAGTAGTTTGGTTGAGGGAGTGGGAGAAATTCGGAAACAGGGAATTTTCTGTTCCCTTATGTTCTTGTGAGGGAGCGTGTAAGACTGTCCAACACAGTTTTCGTTACAATGTTCAATACTTAGTCCATTCTGCACGTTATAATCACGTGCTTTCCAACCAGGTAATTTACGGACTTCAGCATGTTCGTTCCTTTATATTCAAACATTTATCAACACAGTGCGAATTTCGGTACAGAAATCTCTATGCTGTTACACCTAATTTCAAGGTCAGTTATTAAGGTTACCAAGATATCAACAGAGAGAGAGATAGAATTTGTTGGTAACATCATCGTCGAACACAAGAGTCAAACCGGATAGACATGAAATGAAATCTGACTGATAAGATAATAGTTACATAGGTGCACGCAGGCAAACGTCGCCTCTCTGTGCCTAGGATCGTTATGGTGCACACAAGACCAGCATTAGAAACAGATTAGCAACACGGATTTCGGTTCACGCGCGACTGA
This sequence comes from Echinostoma caproni, assembly GCA_900618425.1. Classification (NCBI taxonomy): domain Eukaryota; kingdom Metazoa; phylum Platyhelminthes; class Trematoda; order Plagiorchiida; family Echinostomatidae; genus Echinostoma; species Echinostoma caproni. Next base: position 18,577 of record UZAN01043546.1, read on the forward strand.
ACTAGAGTAGATGAAATACAGACTTCTCTGTGTTGGCAAAACGTTCGGTCGGATTGATAACTGACTGAACCGGGTCAGATGAAAGACACGTTCGTTTGCTGGGTGAGTGTGAAAGCGATAACAGAAAATTAATATCTAATGTAGAGGTAAGTGTCTATTTGCTGTGTTTAAATTTGTGTTTAATTATGTGTTATGCTTTCGCTGGGGTTCACAGAAGACACGTTAGCACAGAAGTGGGTACACTGTTATGTGTGGTACAGTTTAACGAAGCCTCACCGGTGCAGATAAGCCAAACCAGCTCTTCGTTATGTTCCTCTCTTTTTTGTGCAGACTTACTCGGCACTCATGTACGATGGTCTCAGTCTACTTGCAATGGGTATACTGTCTTCTTCCCGGACGTCTGACTTGCTCCCCCCAAGTGGCTTGACCTGCTCCAGTAGTCGATCTTGGAATCCAGGAATCAATTTGATCAATGACATCAAGGCGGTAAGTTTTCCTCCCCAGCACATCGCTGTTTGATTTTATTTGAACCGTAAGTTTATCTTTGGGTTCGTGGTCCAAAGTTGTACGTTTATTGGATTTCTCGGCTTTCTAAAACCACGTTGAAATACTGTCGTATTTATTTCTCTTCGCTTACAACCGCAGTCTTATCGACCATCTTCTTGCCTCTCGTTTTGTTAGGATAATTTGATGTCTCATCGCTCGGTTTTGTTGGAAAACATTTGTATCCAATTACTTCTACTAATTATGATAATTTGTTGGACTCTCTAAGTGTTCCCCCGCAGTGTGTTTAATGCTGACATTCGCTTTTCGATAGGTAACAGGTATCTTGATCGACAGTCCAGTATCCTTTAAGTTATCACGTTACTTGATTTTGCGGTCAATGTTCCCTCGAAGAGGTAGGATAAACCGGTTTTCTGGATATTGGTAAAGTTGGCTGTTTATCGTCGGCGGCCGGTAGAAAGCTCTACCTAAAGTGTGTTGCAGCTGAAATTCCAGAAATAAGTGTCATACGTGGGCCATTTACGATGTCCAGTCACATTTTCAGCTGTCCATAGCGGTGTATATGCCATTTCGGACAGGTCTATGGTGCTCGAGTGGATTTTAAATGTTGTGGCCCGATTTGTGCATAACCTGCCTGAATCACTATATCATATTATATTACACAGTTGTCTGAGGACAGACTGTGTGCCGAACAAATCATGGCACAATATTCTTTATAAAAAAGAAAAACCTTCCCTTATTGGATTGTGGGATGAATACTGCCAGATTTCCCAGGCCAAGGCAAGTGAGTTATCTTGAGGAATCCACAACCGGAGCCTTTGGTTAGCCAAAGCCCGACCCCGAAGACAGCGGGCGGACAGCGAAAACCGCAATCGACCGGCAGACGGTGTCCAGTTCATTGAATCATACGCCCTTTGGACGGGGTGTAATGATTGTAGTAATCGTAGTAATACGCACGGGATTCGGAACACCACCCACGCAATATGAATCATTGGACACGAATCAATAATCAGCTATCACGGACTGGATCGCAGAAGAACTAGACCGCAATGGCACGGTTCACAATGTCCCACGAGAACGAGACGCGAGGAAAAGGCCACAAGAGTGGTAGTAAAGAGTAGTTCGTTCATTGGAAGAAATGAAGGTGGTTAAATAATATGTACAAAGGGAAATTATTGGCCATCTGGGCTTCCACCAATTGGATTGCAATACTGCTCGCATAATCTTGCTTCTGTCTCCACTGTCTTGGATTGGCTGGCATCATCCACCAATGACGTGTATTCAGAAGCCATGCAGGTGTGATTGACGTCAGTATTCAAATTTGATTGATCGCCAATGTCCTGAAACTGTAACGCGCCGCTCCAGGGTAGGCGCATAGTATATTCTTGGATCACCACACTTAGACTTATTCCTTGCGTGAGACAGGCGATCAAAAGTTGAGGAATGCAATCAGGAACCATTCTTTCAGTGCAAGCTGCTCACACACATAAGCTTATAGTGAATAACCTCCGAAAGCCTCAGGGTGTGGGTGTCTAAGTTTGCGCCCAACTAACCTTCTCTTGCATCTCGCGGAATGCTCACATGCAACGAAGCATCTCGAAATGCCTGTGCTGAGGAAGCCCGATTCACTGAATTCTCGCGGCAGAGACGTCTTCCCACTAAAGTGAGACGACGAAAAATCGACACCCTGGTCTGTACCCGGAATGGTCGACCACTGGTAGTTTACTTAGGAGAGTTGGCTAAAAACCTTGATTCCAAACCAACCATGAACAGGCGTACGATTCGCACTCACTCTAACCCTCCGCAGCGCGGCAGTGGTCAATGTCTCTATCGGACATCAAGGTCCATTGAACACCTTGGACTTTTGAACCCGTGTGGTAATCCCAGCATATACGATGGCGCCTATCCTGGAGCGGCGCGTTACAGTTTCAGGACATTGGCGATCAATCAAATTTGAATACTGACGTCAATCACACCTG
>UZAN01043548.1:0-20600 GCA_900618425.1 Echinostoma caproni
TGATCGCGAAGCTTTCATGGGCTCCTTTCTTCGAAAAGGAATGCTCCAGAAGTACGTTAACTTACTGAGGTCACTGTACTCACATACCTCTGGTCGTGTAAGGATCTATGATGAACTAAGTAGGACATTCGTCACCAGCAGCAGCGTTCGTCAAGGGTGCCCTTTCTCGCCGTTCCTGTTCAACTTCATCGTCGACAAAATACTGGAGAACGCACTAAGTGGCCTCCAAGACGTAGGCATTGAATGGGCAGCTGGAGAAAAGTTGTGCGATTTAGAATACACCGATGACGTCGTCTCTTTGTTCGAATACATGTAGAACGCGCAAAACACACTTCATAGGCTAACAAGTACAGTTGCCACATTCGGGATGTGCTCTGCATCTTCAAATTGCAAAGTACTGCTGCCGTACTGGGTTTCGCCTACTCCCGCTCTGAAACTAAATTGTCAGGAATTAGTTACGGTGGGTTGCATTTCCTACTTAGGTAATTGCGTGACCAATGACGGCAGCGCAGCAAATGAGGTAACCGCCCGCATTTTCAAGACTCGAGTAGCATACACAGGATTGAAACACCTGTGGCGTAGACGCGACGTTTCACTAAAGCTGAGAGGTCGTGTATATTGCGCTAGCATTCGGTCAGTTCTGCCTTACGGTTGTAGGACCTTGAATTAGCGTGTAGAAGATATCCGTCGACTAGAGGTTTTCGATTATCGGTGTTTACACAGTTTAGCTCACGTGAGATGGAGCGAACTGGTTAGTAATCTGGAGGTAAGCCGCCGTGTGTTTGGGAGTCTCACGGATAAACCTGCTGGCACACCGAATTCAGATTAGTAGGTTTCACTGGCTAAGGTACGAATTGCGTATGCCCAGCTGTCGTCTGCCGCACCGCACTTTATTCGCTGTAGCTAATCCGGGCTTGAGGAAACCACGTGGAGGTCAACAGATGACATGGAAACGAGGCATAAAGAAATGCACAGAGCGATTAGGTGGAGTGGGTGTCCAGCGCCTTCTAGGTTGGTATTTAAAAGAGTCCACAACCGGTTGGTTGGAAACATCGAAGGATATGGCAGCAAGCCGACAGTAGTGGCGTTATTGCTGTCATTTCTCATCAGGTCAGTATGCTTGAAACGGTATGTATGCAGAGTTCGATTGTGCACTGTGCTGACCATAGTGGTTCACCTTCTTCTCCCTCCTTCGAAATAGGTCCAATCCCCATCCACCTTCAATTTTATCACTAATCTTGTATGCATTGTGAGTTTGGCAGCGATCATTGGAGTTCACCTCACTATTTCGCTGTACGATGAATGATAATGATGCTATCGATCGGAATGGATAAGTTTTCATTTTGTGCATGAACATTTTAAAACACTCTTTGTCCCCTGACATCACGCAAGCAGTTGCGTAGACCATTTTGCACAAACGTGCTATCACCGTAGATATCTTTTTCTTTACTGATGTTTTTCTCCGTGAATGACTCGTGATTCATGCCTAAATCCCAAGAGAGAATCCGTGCGTGGTAAAACGTGATATGTGCCGGATGGATTAGGGTTGCACGATTTGTATTGGGATAGTTCGAGGTACACCTTAACGATTACATACTCTAGACAAAAGTGTATCACATAAATGGGAAAAGGGAAAAATAACTAATGTTCACTTAATCGACATAGTGTTCCTACGAAGCCAAATAAAAAAAATCTGCACTTTTCTACTTAGGCGAACCAGGTTTTTCCTCCGTTAAATAGCGATTCCTCACACAAGCCGAAGTAATCGCAAGTTTTCGATTTCGACTCACTATCTACATCTTCACCCGAAATATTCATTTCATCCAGTGAACCATCAAAGTAGTTAGCACGAAACTTAATTATTGCGAGTGAAAATCCCCTCTATTTTGATTTTTCCAGTGATCGCGAATTTGCTTTACGCGATTTTGACCGAAGGATAACAGTAAAACAAAATTTTACAAACCGAACAGTTTGACGGAACGTTGATTAAGACAAGAAGACCCATGGAACTTGAGAAGCGTCATTCTTGGTCACTTGGTTGATGCAAGTCTTCCAATTACATCAGATCCCGCCTTTAGAGTTGCCTATCATGTGCCCTTCACCTCTAACGCTGTGTTCCCACACAATGGCCATCACCTTTTCACGCCAGAAATATGTACACAGAAGCAACAGGTCCAAGCTATCCGCTTGTCCTGGCCCCAAATTCGTCACCATCATCGCCACGCTCAATCGATTTCACCCTAACTTGAAAATTACAGACGCTTAGCCACTTAATGTAGACTGCGTCCCCTCGCCCCGCCCCAAATAACTTTTTAACTCAGGATGAAAATATGACCACACTGATAACAAACCCTTATACGACTTGCACAGACAGGATTGTCCTTCTTCGGACGGTTGCAGTGTGTTCATTCTAGGATTGGATGTTTAACTAAGGGATTCACAATGGCATGAATTGAACTTATTTTTTTACCACCGATAGTTAGTGGATTACCACATCCCGTTCGTCTTTGAGTTTATCTCGTGATGGTTTATTTGAAATACACTGCTGGGAACTTCATTTTATGAGCTTTAAATCTCTTGTTTCTTTTGTGTTCCAGAGTCAATCCTGTGATCTCTCGCTATTCGTCGGAAAACATCATACTCTTTTTCTCTCCTTCGCGTTTCATCCCGAACTTGGTTTTCTGACCGCCCTACTTGTATTCGCTGTCACCTGGTTCGATCATATCCTTGAACAAACTGGTTGCCACTTTGCTATTGCTTCGACTTCTTTCGACCGGTGATGTTTTTCAGCTATTCTCACAGTCAACTATTGCATTTCCCCTCACTGTATCTGTTCATCATTACCCATTCATCTACCTAACCTTATTTTTCCACACGTCCGGTCTTTGGGGTACTCGTCTTCCGTTTCGGTACTTATCATTTTTTGTGGTGCATTTTGGCTCTTATAGGTACTAATGGACCGTGTGAAGAGAGCGTGGAATTCCACCGCACATTGGACGTGCGTGCGTGTGTTCATTTTTGTCCAACAAGCACGTTTCTGATGCTCTGTTGAGATTTTTTCTAATCAAGTGAAAATGCCCCTATGGTCTCTCGCGTTGTCAGAGCCTGTCAACTCTTATGTATGAATAATACCTTGTCCTTTTATCCCGCGCGTCTCTTTTGTGCGTAGCAGACAAGTGTAGGCTTGCCCACACGTAGTCACAGTGGTCGTGAGGTCGATTTGGAGGCAAGTGTCTGATCGCGTAGATCCTACGGCGTTAGTTACTCGTCCAAAGTGCTAAACACCCTATCCTTATTGCTCTACGATGTATTGTGTTGACAAACACTCCCTAATGTGTCTGTGATGCTTTCTTGAGGCGAAGGGGGAGGGACAAAGAACTTGCTTATCTTGTGGCCATGTGCGACAGCATACTCGTACTTCAAGTCAAGTCAAGATGCCACATCAATTTCCCCATACCGAATGCATATTCAACTGCGACATGATCACTCTTCTGTAGTAGAATTTCCAAGGTAGTCACAAAACGAATGATAAAATCACTGCATACACAAACGAATAAACAAATTCTGTGAGGTTTAATTTTAGACTTTCAATGACAAGAACAGTGTTAGCAAGAAACCCTGCCAGATACGGTATTGTATAAGAAATCTATTTTGCAGCGCATGCTACTATGTGCTTATCTGTGGAGCAAGTGGTGGGTGTAGATTATACATTTGCTAAGATTTGAGTACACACGTTGAGACGGGTCAAGCAGAGTATCCTGATAGAACGTATCTGACAAGCATTAGATTACTGTGGAATTAAGAAAATGCACTAATAATTCACGAGTTATTTCACTGTAGTAACATGCGTGTCTGATGGATCGTCCTAGGGGGTTGGAGTCTTTGATAAGAAAACCCTTGAAGATGACAGATGTGTAAAGCCAGAAAACAAAACGTATTAATTTGTTGGGGGGTAGATAGCACTTGCAAACAGGGAACGTAAATCATGAGTTTTTGACTGAAATGTCTCGGCCACATGTAGAAATCAGGAAAGATCACTAGAACTGGTCACTTCGAGTTATTTGATGGAGTACTTTCTGGAAACGTTCTTTGATAACGACACACTGACAAGAGTTCATTACACCAAGGCATTTGTCACCCTTCAGCGAAGAAGATAAGACATTTTTACGCCTAGAGGAAGTCATACAGAGGTTGTTGTTGTCGGTGAGCGCTGAAACGTTATGTACAAGCTTGGGGTACATGGAAGAGTTTGGAAACTTCATGTTATACACCAGATCATCCGCATATTAAATGAACAGCCAGGCATGAAAGAAACATCTTTCTTTTTCAATTTACTTCCTTGTTATTGAATATACACCGATACAATTTTCAGGAAGGGGGAAGCGGCCAACCAAAGGGTTGCATTTAGCACACAAATGGGGAAAGTCAGGTGGTGGTGATGGGATTCGAACACTCGTCCTCCGGGGGTGATAATTTGGTGACGTTACCACCGGGCCACCACCACCAAATATGGATAGAAAATGGGTAGGGAGGCAGAATAGCAAACTGAAGAACTTGAGTGGAGGGTAGATGTGAATGACTATGACCCCTATACTTGGCAAACAGTAGGAGGTGGTGGGTGAAATAATTATATAGTAATTATGATGTTTTCACGGATTCTAATGCTTGCATCATGGAAAGTTGAGTAGCCTGGGTGGGATTCGAATCAAGGAAGTAAAATGCTCTTGACGCGAACCAGGGGAAAGTAACAGACGAATATTATAAGGTCAAGGAAATGACACTCCTAAGTAATAGTAGAATTATCTGACCCTTGAACACAATAATATCTCAGTTTATATATTTGAATCACTTTCCAAAACCGGTTTCGTTAGACTGAACATGTTCCTGTCTTCACTCTGTCTCATTTTTTAACATTTCTATCAATTTACACATGAATGGTGACCTTAGTGACCTTCTCTCTAGATGTCTGCTATCGGAACTCCCTTCAGCTTCCATTGCGTTAACGTTGGTCGCAATTAACAGAAAAATCGATTGATCCTTCTCAGACTGGCTTGCACCTCCACAATTAAGGTCATGTTGTTGCGTCTATGACAAACGGTTCCATGTTGATCAGCAACACCTCACTTATTTCTTCTCCTGATCCTGCATGTGTTCACCAGCAAACGCACGCACTCAGCTTTCGATCAATTCTTCAGTCCATGGCCTTGATCAAAGTGCTGTGTCTGCGTTCTGTCCCAACGGCGACGACTTCGGTTTATCCTTGCCTCATTTGCTGCAAACGTGATCCATTTGGTCTCGACACGATACAAAATTCCGGGGCTTCAACCTACACTACCCTGCGGGTGGAACCCTTGTATTGGTGGTCCCATCATGAATCCCTCTTGTATGTCCCAGCAACCGTACTCTCATTACAACGTTTTCCCACTATATATGATCCTACGAGCAACAGTGACTCACCTGCTTTTCTCGAGCACACACCTTACAGTCTGACTTTGCGTCGATTGGTTACCATAGTGCCTTCAACCAGATCTGTGTTTGGCGCCTCTCTCTTGTTATTCAATAACTGCTTATTGATTTTTCGGTTTCGATCGCCGCTTTCCATACCAATGCCGGTCGGAAAATTCACTGTGGCAAACGGAAGACTGACCCAAGCTCTACTCTGGTTAGGCCGTAGTCATGTCAAGTGAGACATGCGAATCATAGTCACCGGACCAAGTGTGCGGATTGGTGGCTTAAGTATAAAACGAGGCTATCACAAATTTGAGGAAAATTCAAACACCGTGGCATACGTTCGAATTTGTGCGGAAAATGTGTCAGTATAGGAAGGAAGCCTATTCATCATTCACCTACAAAAGTGTGAGAGATACTTCCACTCGTTCTGGGAACAAATTAATTTATTTTGCTTTGAAGTTTCCTAATCGCGATGACTTTCAGTCGAACAAGTTTCACCTCAGTGATCTCACACCAACAACCCGAACATGCCTTTTTCAAGGTTAGTTTCCATATGAAGCGGCCAGTTTTCGCGAATGGCGACGCTTGCATGTGTTCCGATAACTCAGATCTGAGCAGTTCAGCCAAATTATATGCGCACTGTCACAGTCCACTTACTGAAGATACAGTTTTCCCGTCAAATTTGAATGAAAAATTCGGACACGGTTTTGCGCAATATATCCAAAGTGATTTGTTTATAATCAGTGACATAATAACCGTGATACACAGAGAAGCTCCCTAATCACAACGGACAGCACGACCCAGCAACACAAAATAAAACACGACCGGTGAAAGATCAAAAAGGTTAACTTTTCTTCACCAGACAGGCGGTTCAGGGGGATGAGGTGAGTGGATTCGGATCATGGTTTACCGTTTGACCCACTTTCACAGCAGTGTGCTCCTAAAAGATTAAATCATTCGGTCTATTTGGATTCCATCCAATAGTGAAACACGTGTATCGATCACGTGACTTATGCAAGCGTTTATTGTTCACTCGGAAAGAAATCCGACCAGCCAATCAAAGCCTAGTTGTCTACCTAGCATTGTCACAATCCATATAAATCGTGAATTATTGGGCTGAGAGTTCGTAGTTTGAACTGCTGGTGTATAGGACATTCGTAAAACATAGTTGATTGCTGTGGCCATGGAGAGTGAAACTCAGGTAAGTTTGCTCGTGTAACCGTGGTTTCAATTGTTGCGCTTGTAGTCAAGACAACTATGCAGGAATGATTTGCATAGTGTTTTGATGACGGAAACGGAATATCTGTTGACCGTAATGAATGTGATAACTAACATATTTGGTCAAATGTTTTTCTCGCCATTCAGATGCGATGATTTTATTCCTCAGAAGCATTCCAGTGACCACTATCGTACATGATTTGATACGATTGTTTTTGCATAAGATGGTTTCTACCTATAAACTGATGAGACTGTTGTAATTGAACTTTCCGATGAATCGATTTCATAGGGGATACAACAGAGCTGAAATAAAGGTTGAGGTTTCGTATTTGATTTACGCAACATATAGTTACTTTTATATTGTATGCCTCTTATACAAACAGATGATCTTAAAATGCTATTGTATAGTCAAACCTTGACTTGTGGGCACTATTTATAAGTTGCTCACCAAGTTAGGTCACTTCGTTCGCCCAAATAACGTCCTCCATGCTTGTGTAAGAAGTTGACTTCTCTGCCCAGATGTGTTTTGAATCAGTGGTTCATTCTGTCTTTCACAACGGAATGATAATTAAAAAGAAGACCCTCTGGTACACACCCAGTTTTGCACTTGTTCTGGCTTGAATCTTTCTTCTACGCTGTGAATGTGTTTTAGCCAAGGGTATCGTTGAAAACCGGGCCGGAGTAACGAACACTTGAGACTATTTCGAAACGGCTAGTAACAAGCACATTTGTGGAGGATTGTATCATTAGTTGACTGATTGGAGTTTGAGCCGTTGGAATTCACTCATGAAAGCGATATAATTTCATATCTTGCTTGAATTCTGCTTCACGTGGTACCAGTTGTTAATGATCTCGAGGTTACTGTTTGAAGCTTGATTGTTTTTCTTTTCAACCTACTGGGTTTTTTTTCTTTCAACGTTCTCCACTGTGTGCTGCTGCATACTCAATCTAGGTAGCCTAGTATATTTCAGATTAACTTAATTACTTAACATACTGTTTACTTTAAACTTGCGCATTGGTATCATGGCGATTCTTCGAGAAGCAAACTACATTATCTTTGGCCGGTATTGTTGTGGTTCTTTAGCCACCTCGAACTGGGTTACAAAGTGTGTTGAATTTAAAGCTCAGTTGGTTTTTTGGCACTGCTTGGATTAGACTGATTTAATTTTGTTGAAAATGATGAAACGATTGCGCACCACATGAAATGAGTAAAATCAATTCTTCTCCGATTGATTACACAATCAAAATACTTGGGAACATAAGCACATCATTTTTTGTTTGTGAATGGTCTGTACTGCTTTCTCTTTTAAATCTCGCGGCCTTATTTCTTACAGACGTCCTATGGACGCTATAAAAAGAAGAGAATTTCGGTATTCAGCTTTCCGTTTAGTGAACGTTGAAATCAGCTTTTTCATACTCACCGTATTTCTTTTATACAATGATGCCAGCGAATAAGATAAACCAATCAGTGCCTTGCGTTTAATTAATGTTTTTGCGATAGAAAATTCGGTAATTCTGCACTGCCACCTATTACTACCTACGCAACTCTGTAACCACAAGAAATCTTGCGTTTTCATAACAAGAAAATATATGACAGTAATAGATGATTTGGTTTGATTATATTGTGAATTCGTCGAGCTCAACCTCAGTTAATTGGACAACTTCTGGTCTCCTATGACCTTAAGCTGTCAACGCTGGAGAGGTCACCCCTGCAAATAAACACTAGAAACGATATTTTACTGGTCTAAAAATCCCGCTGGATTGATGTAGGAGTGGGGTACTTCAAGCTTCTTTCCTATAGTGGGATAAGTCTTCGTACTTCGTTGGACAGTTGCCGACACCCCGAGCTGAGTAGCCTCCAGTCAATAAGGTGCAAACCCGTTCACGTTTCACGTGTCTCATTGGGTGCATGAGGCCAAGGGACAAAAGAGATCAGCGGATTGTCAATCGATGCAGCAGCGAATAACGCACAGAACAAAAACCAGAAAGCCTTACATGTTAGGCCCCTAGAAGTACCTACTCGGGTGCTTCGGTCACTCTCCCACCTCAGGTCTACGCTGTACTGCCCCATGTGTCAAAGGTTTCGGTTAGGGTTTCGAAGGAAAAAAAACCCATAGTCTGGTTGGGGCTACCTGGCGGTATACCGTGATCTAAAATCTTTGTCACCTATTTGTTACCCCTATCTTGTTACACAGATTGACTATTAATCTATTAGTTATCTGACTGGAGACCAAGAAATATTCAGCTCGGCTACTGCGCTCGTCACATGTACACCCTGTTCGTTTTAAACGATCAGCTTTTGTCTGGTGCTCTTCGGTCGCCTAAGGCGTCTCAAGGCTGGTGCAGCTTGTTATCCACCAGCAGCATTCACTGGAGTGGGTCGGGTGCATCAGATCAGAAAGACTGTTGAACGAGTGACACATCAAAGCATGGCTTACACGGAGAGGAAAAATATTCAATAGTTAGATAAACAGCTCTGGATCACCCCTGACTGAGTGAGACCACAATCGATGTTTTAGTTTCAACAGGCAAGTCAGAAGACAAATACTGCGAGAGGAATTCCTTTCGTATACTCTCATCGGTCGCGTACGTATAACATCGAACAGGATAGACAAATGAAGCGAATTAAGAAATCTAGTTAGCATTGCCCATGTGTGTGGTTGTGTGTGTGTGTGGAAGTGACGGTTCTATCCAACGATCTATCTTCCGCAAGAAGACTTGGTCCGGGCAGTACCACGATGATGATTGTTACTGAGCACTGTAAATGTCTTTCATTTCCCACAGGAGGATGATGCCCCACAATTTGTGGAATCCCAACCCACAAGTCGTCCAGGCAGCAATATCCTTTCCTCGGTTGAAATCAGAAGTGAGTCAATTTAATAAATTTTTCATTTTGTGTCGAATTTTCTAAGATAACAAGGAACAATCATCACCTACAAATAACATGTATTCAAATTCAGTGATGTTATGTCACAGTGCTTTGAATGCTTCATAATTGAAGGGAAGTTAAAAATGAATCAGATAGTTCCGCTTACGGTGAACTAAAACCCTCTGCACTAATTTGCATTGATATCATAATTTGCGATACTTGTACAATCTATTTTCTGGAGGGGAGACTGTGGCCCATTCAACGCCCTCTGGGTTTATACCGTAATCGGATAAAAGGGGGTGGGGGGAGCAAAGTAGTAATGAACACAAATTTCGTACCGTCGTTTCCATTTCCTGAAAAGCTCCACGACAACCGCATAATCACCGTAACCAACCAAACGAACGCCAGAGACCACAGAACAGCGAGAAAACCCGCAGTTAGTTACAAATTATTTGTTGAAAGGAATTTTGCTCCAATAAGTCGATGCCTAAATGCAAACTGTTCTTCACATCTCTCGTAGGTGACCAGAATTCACGAAAATGGCTGAAAGTACTACTTTGTTTGCATATATTTACTTAGTGGAAAACTTCACTTCACCCTCATGGATACTGAAAGCTAACAATGTCGCGAGAGGTTAATATTACGTTTAATCTTCTCAGTCGTTGATGTAAAACAAACAAGCACATATACAGATAGACAGGAGTTGTTAAAATTTAGAACAAAGATGTATACTCCAAGGCAAACCAACTGACTGCGTCAACAGCTTGTGGGCGCACGAAAGGGATGTCTGTCTGTACACGTCCGTTCATCAGGATATACCAACCCACTGTGTTAGCTCTGTGCTTGCCTTACGTCAGTGAGTGAGAAAACTAAACAGAATGTCAACATCTAACGACATTTATCTTGTTTCGGTCTCGATGCGATGAACAAACGGTGTGTTTCAAAATGCATAAACCAATGATAATTAATTCACCATTACATGCCAATCTGTCTCTTATATGTACGATTTGAAAGTGGCAGATGCTGATTGATCCTCTCAGTGAAGCAACAGCAATGCATGCGTGGTGGTTCAACTACGAGTGAATCCCCCGTAATATCAAGTGAATTCGTTGTACTCTCAACTGAATCCACAGTAACTTCAAGTGCATTCAACCAATCGCATTCTATGGGGACTCCACAAAGGGATTGGTTCTTCTCTCGCCACGTCACCGACTGGACCGGGTCAATCAAAATCCCATCCGGTTGATTTCTCCGTAGGTAAACAAAAGTACAGTGCTATTTCTCCATCGTTTCACATCATCTTGTCCCTCTCATCCGTGACCCTAAACAATTAAATCCACTCTGACCCTCTCTGCTATCTGATTGGATCATTTTCTGCGATTTGTGCAATTTGTCCATTTAATCCTTGATTCCTTTACCCAACACGAGACTGTCTGATCGCCGGTTCGTTATGTTTGTGACGCTCTTTGTTGTCACTTATAATCCATCCCTGACCTCTCGCTCGGGGTAGCTGGATAGGCACCACGTCCCCTGTTGCAGTTGAACTATCCGACCGATCGATGAATGAACCCGATCTATCGTGTGACGTAGGGAAAGGATGAGTTATGAACCCGACGCTGTTAAACTGTTGGTAGAGAATCATAACAGGAGTATCAGTAGTGGAGCGATGCGTCATCTGGGAAATTCGGAATGGAAAAGTTTAAGCGATGATGACATTGGGCCAACGCTAAGATACAGGCACTAATTTTCTCAGCGGACCCGGTTAATAGATAATCATAAACCTTTGAACTTTTCTCAAGTACGGATTGCAATGTCCACTAATATGGGCCCATGCACAAATCTCCTAACTGACTGCTTTGCGTTGTACGATCTTGTTAACTATGTTAAATTTCCGAGTTAGATTTCGGGAGGGAACAAATATTATGAAAAAATGAATATTTATTTGTATGGCGATTATGAAAAGTCCAGTAGCCTCGGTGGCATTGGAACCCACGCATGGATGCCGCCTGCGCTTTGTACTATTTGAAATATTAAACTTGCCTTAGAAGCTCATTCGGTGGACTCCAGTGAATCCTGAGGAAAACCTGTCGGGGCAGTCAGCTTACATGCTAACTGGTGGATGCCATATGTCTCTGTAAGTTAGATGGGTGATTCGAATGTTAAAAGATCAGTGCTATCAGTTTGGCCTCGTAGCTTAGCTGATAGAGCGTCCTCGTACAAAGCGTAGGCGGTGTCCATGCTCCTGCGGGTTCATAACTCATCCTTTCCCTACGTCACACGATAGATCGGGTTCATTCATCGATCGGTCGGATAGTTCAACTGCAACAGGGGACGTGGTGCCTATCCAGCTACCCCGAGCGAGAGGTCAGGGATGGATTATAAGTGACAACAAAGAGCGTCACAAACATAACGAACCGGCGATCAGACAGTCTCGTGTTGGGCAAAGGAATCAAGGATTAAATGGACAAATTGCACAAATCGCAGAAAATGATCCAATCAGATAGCAGAGAGGGTCAGAGTGGACTTAATTGTTTAGGGTCACGGGTGAGAGGGACAAGATGATGTGAAACGATGGAGAAATAGCACTGTACTTTTTGAGTGAGTTACCGAGCTAGGATGAAAGTTTTGTGGGATGGGTTCAACTGTTCATACCCACCCGCACCCGACCGGGTTCTGTGTCTTTGACCGTTGATGGTGTGAACTTTAGACAAGAATGAACATACCCGGTGGTAATTGGCCTCGGTCGACCAGGTAGGGAAGCGAATCACGTCAAAATGGATCTTTCAGGCGTGAATGTTGCAATGAATCATTGCATTGGTTTCAGATTCAGGTTTTACAACCATTAACTGTGCAGTTTTGTGCTCCAGTGGGTTCACTATGCGCCCTCAGTAACCTAGTTAGTAAATTCCATTGAGGCTGAGGTTCATTCGAATATCACCGCTTCCTTTGAACCAAATGCAATTGTCTACATATTTCTGGCACACTTGACAAAACGCAATGAAAGAATGAACAGTATTTCATCTGAATAGCAAGATTAAATTTGAACTCGTTCATTGACTAACAGAAATTACATTTTTTATCTGTAACCCCAGAATTAACCATTGCATTCTAATCATCATGTCAAAGACAACAACCTTTCACCCACAGCTTCTCCTTTTGTTACTCATCTTCGTCACATATTTTATCATGCAAATGGATGTTTGGCAGATTTGAGCTTTTCACAATCGCCATAGAAGCACTTTTTATCATCTTTGTATTGTTGTTGTGTTGTGGAGTTGTGCTATATTGTATAAATGGAAAATGAAAAACGGTCTGATCAGCGGCCCGGTGGCCGAGTGGGGCGCACCCTTGTATTTGGCTTGTGAGGTCCCGGGTTCGATGGGTCGATGGATTCACACTGCTGATGAGACCCAACCAAGTCGAAACTGCTTTACGGTGCTTCCTATCTTTTCAGTTCACGCTTCATTCGCTCTATACACGATGAATTCCTTCTATATTCGAAATATAGAGAATGAACCCTACCTATTCCTTAATAATTGACGAACGTTGAACTACCGAATGCATTTTTGTCGTTTCTTCATCATGAACTGGCACTGTAAAATTGGATCATTATCACATATTTTTTATTGCACAACTGAATGGTATTCCTAATTGTTGTTTTGGGGTTCCATATGAATACTAAGCATGAAGTGTCAAACGTTTCACGTTTGTCCTTTTGGGATAATAATAAACCCCAGAGGATTGTAGGTTTGTGTAACCGCTTAAAGTCATTTAATTGCACAATGAACTATGACTTTTTCAATTTAATATGTCCGAATATCTATTTAGTGTTACAATATGAATTTAAGATGTCCAAGTATCACTTTAAAATGTCATGTTACTATGTGGATAGTAGAATAGTGCGATTGCCCCGTCGTTTCACATTGTCTTTTACATTTTGTGATGCACTTGTTGTCACGTCTAGTCCGTCCGTGTGGTGAAGGCACGCCTGCTGTACAGTCGAAGTTCACGGGGACTGCGTAAGACTCGCCGCTGTAAACAAGGTGTGGTTTCTCGCTCGGGTTAGCTGGACAAGCACCAGGTCCCTTGTTGCGACTGTACTATCCGACCGATCGATAAATGAACCCGATCGGTCCTGATCGCCGGGCCGGCGGATAAGCACTGAATTCGATGCTGATATTGGTATTATTGGTAGAGAATCACCACAGAAGAATCAATTGTGGAACGATACACCATGTGGGAAATTCGGAATGGTAAAAGTTTAAGCGATGACAACACGTGCCAACGTTTGACTCATCTAAGATACACGTAATATTTTTCTAAGCCCGTTCGGCAGAAAGGATAACCATAATAATAAAACTTGTCTAAAGTACGGACCACAAGATCTACTAATATAGACCAAAACAAAAATTCTTATTGGAGTTTTACTAACTGGCTTTTATCGCGTTGAACGATCTTGCTAACTACGGAGGAGATAGAATTCCGAAAGAAAGAAAGAATAAATATTATGGAAAAGTGCATATTTATTTTATCAACGGCGAACCGAGTCGAACACAATGAAAACAGGAGACGAAAATAATCAGTGGAGAAGAACATATATAAACGAACGGGTACAAGCAGAACACTGCCACTTTACAAGCACTGATGATTTCACCACGGCTGGTGATGAAACATTTGCAAACGAATTGTCAAGCTCGGCGAACAGGCGAAATGGAGTTCAATTGGTATTGTGCATCCCGAACGACCCCTGGTTGTTAGACGTCAATCCGGATAAGACTACCCACCCCCTAATCACCCGAACCAGTGCGCATGTGTGAGGTCCGAGGTGTGAGCAACATCCGGTCATGGAACTGGAATGTTGATTATCTCTTTTTCAACTTTTCATGATTTCTCCCCCCCCCCCTTCTAAACAGGTGGGTATAAATTGTGATGTATTAGCCTGTAGAAGAATTGCCGCAAACGAGCTTGTCCGCTACTTTGTGTTTTCTTACAATGGGTAGTAATAGTATAAGACCAATTCTCAAGATAAGCTTATCAATGCACCGTCTCATTGCCTGCACTGCTGCGAAGCTGCAAACCTTTGTAATTTTTTTGCTGCGTTCTATGTGATTCACATGCCCCCGCTCCCTCCAGTGTGCCCACAAATCGAATCTGTCTACACTTTACTCCGTTGTCCATATTGTGCATGTTGATGCATCCGTCTTGCACAGCGGTGTGGACGTTTGTCTTTCCCTTAACTGAATAGTGCTTATTCACGGACGCTCAGTGAATCTTAATGCCCCAAGTTTCCAATATTCTGATCCACTACCTCCCCCGTAAGACCCATTTTACTTCACTCGATGATACAGCCCTCATTTGTGCAAACATTGATTCTGCTTTTTACGGTAGGAAGCTTGGATTAGCCCATTCGATTGTTAAGAGGCACCAGGCACTCTTGGGCGTGGATTTCACTTCTTTGGGAGATCGTTAGTTCCCTACAATTTCATGCATTTACATGCAATGGAAGTCTTTGTGACAACCGACAAACAGCACTGGACAGCTGTTTCGTCCTGTTTGGGACTCGTCAGCGGTGCGTACTTTTTATGTCCCTGTCAGGACTCGAACCGCGAACTTTCGGGTTGGGACTTCAAACGCTGACCCCTGAGCTACACGATCGACGGTTATCACCTTGTGCGAATGGTTCAATCAGTTTTAGAGTACGTAGCTTGGATTAGCCTATTCGATTGTTGAGAGGCACCAGGCACTCTTGATGCCTGGTACCTCTTAACAATCGAATGGGTTAATCCAAGCTTGCTGCTGTAAAATTGATTTTACTGTATTTTAGCCTGTTATTCTGTACCCATTCTTTCTATTTGAACACACAGATGCTTCCCGTTCTCTTAAAGTTTATTGCCTGTAAGTAAACTGATCATATCGTGATGAGCTGTCCATCCCCTATCTACACAGTCTCCGCCCCATTCCAGGCAGCCGAAATGAACTTCGTGCTTAGTCGTTACCCTGCTCCGTTGTACTGAACATCAGCAAGTGTGTTGATGTTCCCTTTAGTATCAAATTTTGCCCCCCCCCCACCATTTCTAACTTTGGTAATTAGTCACCATCATTTTATCAATAGTTAAAGCATTATCGAACGCAACTCTTAAATACCTTTGTGTTGCTCTCATCAATAATCCTTTATAATCCTCGTGATTGCACCTTTTGTATTGAGTTTTGCGCCTAAGTTTTTCGACGCATGTGACTGATCTATTGATAAGATGATTGGAGGAAGTAACGCTCTATCAGTAGCTGGGGCATTTATCAACCGAATAAAGCCAGAATTGTGTGCATAAAAAGCAGCTTAAAGCACCCATAGTTTTTGACCGAAAAAATGGAAAACATTTCGCGTGAACAGACCGATGAACCGAATCCATTGGTAACGGTTAGGCAAATTGCTCATGTCCGAACTATCAAACTAGAAACCAACTTGTCCCTCCCCGCAACTCTGGGTCACCAGTAGTTGACCCCTACCGTTTGAAACCACCACATCACCCCTTAGTATTGTTTTCTTAACTCAATGTGACTGTTGTGGGTTGAGAATGAAATTTATGAAAACATGTTTTGACTAGGATAAAGGACTCATCTTGAGACAGGATAGATAGCTTGTAGTGAAGAACACTGTCTTCATCACAAGATTATACATGCCTTGTAGAATTCCCGAAAGCACTGCAATTAGCAACTCCTTTCCACAAGTTGTAATTCCACATTCATAGACAGTACCATTCCGCATCTTGTCGGTCTCCATGTGCGACAACTGTCACCTACCTCAAGAACAAATTATGGTAGTAGAATTTTTTCTGCACCACAATGTTGTATATATTTTGGTACATAGTGCTTCCCTTGACTTTACGTCACTTCATTTTGGATGTGACTGATAACTTCAAATGTGCAATTTTCTGTCGATTCGATCTGTCCAAATCATATGTTTTGTTGGCCGTAAAAAGGAAGTAAAGTTTCTTTGCATATTTTTCTGACCGAAAACTTTTTGCGTGCAACCCATTGGATGATTCTACTTTCCTGGTTTCGAGAAGTTTTCCTTGTGCTGAGAAATTTCACCAAATGATTAGCAACTCATTTAGGCATTACTTTTCTAATCAGACTTGTGAGCGTTCGGGGTAGATGGGGGGAAGGATTATGTGGTTCGCAGATGTGAAATAAATGCATGCTTCATTAAGCGATCAGACATTTGGTTAAACATAACTCCCAGTAAGTTACTATTTTCCAATTTCTCTTTTTTTCTGAAAACGCGTTACTCCTGTTCAGGTTGTTTGATCCAAACCAGTCCCATAAACAAATGAAACACTAACAATAAGTCTACTTATTACCCTTGTTTTCAAAGTTACGTTGGTCTGAAAGATTTTGCGATTACTTACGTGAACTGAATAATCGGGGGTAAGTGAATCTACTAGGACCGATCATTTGATTCCAGTTTGGCATAGTGTGCATGAATAAGAACCAATTCTTTTCCCTGAACGTTCTGATTCGACACAACAATACAGGCTAACTTCAGTTTGTTATCGCTTTGTGTCCACCTTACCCGTCTCCCTATTTTTCATCCCTCCAATCTCCCCTCGCACCCTTTTTCATGTGGTCAGAATTGTACGAGTCCGTCGTTTCAGCCAGGTCCAGAAAAGTGCCTCTATCTCAAATATCTCGTGCTCTGCACTTGCTCAGTCAAGCACCAACACAAGCCACCCTCCAAGCGATTTACGATACCTACACTCCCGAAAATCTTCGAGAAGGAGGTACGCAGTCCTGTTTTTTGACCACAGTTATTCATATATGTTTATCTGGGATTCACATACTTTATTAGTGATACGCTTACTAACTATATCGAGTCTTGTATGTTAGTAAAGCCAGTTCAACGGTTTTTTATAGGTGACCAATGACCGTATACATAAATATGGAGAGGAACACATAGACTTGGGGGAAATGGGCTCTTATTTATGTGACAACAGCTGTGTAATGGAATTGTAACACAATTCTATTGCTTGCTATTGTTTCACGATATTCCGCATCAGTCATTCATCTATTAGGGAACCACAATCCATGAACTGAAAAATCAAAATAACAATTTAAAATTTTTTTGATAAAATGGTGATTGAAAATTGGTAGCAAAGTCACAAATTTTATCAAAAAGAAATAGAAGTTTATTCGTCCGTGGACTGGAGAATGGGAAGTGTGAGAACAAAAGAAATTCGGAGTGTTGATTTTTTTTTAAATCGCGATGCTACCATCAGTGTTTGTGTCGGGCTTCAACTGAGTTATATAATACTGATGAACCGTTTGCTTGAAACTCGATATGAAAATAGATGCTCAGATCTTCCTGAAAGCAAAACTCGTATTATTGCAGTGTTCTCCTCCAACGACCACCTATCCGCAAAGTACATTGTTGCCGTTACTAAGTTCGTTCGTCGCGTGATGGCAAGTTTTTGGCACAAGTCTCTATCAATGAATAACAACCGAAGGATGTGAGCATTGGATAGCTGTTTCGTACTCCGTCATCAGAGTGTCCCTACCGGCACACAAGTATCCAGGGTTCTTCAAAGGTTTGAATTCTCTTCGCATTTGCAATACATTAGCACGCGCCGGGTCAACGAATATTATTCAATGAGTCAGTGTAGTATTTGTAGTACGTACCTATGAGGAATTACGAAACCCGTATCAAAAATCACGGACGCCACGTAAGCACTGAATCACACTGGCACTTGCACGACGTTAGCCGACGTAACCAAGACGCAAGGAAAAGGCCACATGAGTAGCAGTTCATTTATTGGAAGAGATCATGAGGTTTAAATAACATGTACAAAACTAGTTCAGTAGCCATCCAGCCATCTTCCAATCGCGCACTCGTATTCCTGGTGTCGTACAGCTTTTGTTTGGGCAGATGGCTTCTGATTGGTCTGTACAATCGGCCTATGGTTCATAGGCTGTGGAAGCAGTAACATGTAGGCGCTTTGTCAGCGTCACCTGGGAAGCTTGACTCATCACAGTTGTTCGGAAACTGTAACGTGTCGCCCCGTGGTTTGCGTCATCCCGTAAGCTAGGATCACCAAAATCGGGTTCAGAAAAAAGCAATACATGAGTGTGTAAATTCCTATGAAAATACAGCAAAAATGTTCATCGCCACATAATGTCGCAAATTGGTCTTTCTTGAGAGTCCTGAAAGGGGACAGAGAAAAGGAGAGAGTGAATGAGGGAACTTAACGTTGGACAAAGACAACAACGACCAATTCCGTTGCGTTATATGATGCTATGTGATATAGCATGATGTACGTCAACATTTTTACGTCAACAGAACGAATACAAAATCGAAGACATTGCTTGAATCCCCCGCGAGTACTCTTTTTATGGCCATAAATTGAACGAATGGAACTTCATTCTTTGTTGGAGTAGCTGAATTCTGTCGGATAAATTAAGCACACATTTGTCCGAATATTCAGACGTTGCTAAGGGATCCCAGTATGAATGAATAATCAATTGGAAGTCACGCTTATGTGAATTACTGTAGCATGAAACGAAGTGGGTGGGTTGTAGATGGATTCTAACTACTGTAATTTCGTTGTGGTCCAAAGTCCAAAAACACGCACGAGTAAAAGTATACGTTTGATAATGGCTGACATTGAATTCAGCAGCGTAATTGCTGAATCCCCATTAAAATACTACTAACAATGTGAATGTTCCGGTTATGATGCGGTCAATTCATGGCATGCTGCTTATCGTTTCTGATAGTTTTTTTTCAGTGTGCCACATGTACCTTCTCCATTTTGCAGAAATCCCCTCGATTGCATATGATGATTTTGCCAAAATTGTGCGAGAAAACATGATGGATCGCGATGAACGTTTGACCGAACTGACAAACGCCTTCCTTGTACGTAAATGTCGATTGATAAATCGATCAGGATTATACAAATGGTTAGAGTAGGATGATTTTAATGTATAAAAGAGATTCATAAAAGTTCTACATTGAGTTAACGTGCTGAGAGGTCAAATCACGCCACTGATCACTCGCATCGGGCGTCACGTAACTGGTTGGCTTCGCTATTGACCCTACCAGTATTGACAGGCCTAATGATTATTGACATTTATTTCACTCATTGACCCTGTAAATCATGTAGACACAATTACAGTCATCTCGTTTTAGTTCAGTAACTTGTGTTCTTCGCAAACCAACGGTGTACGGATAAAACAGGTAACTTTTAAACTGAATGTTTTTTGACTAACAAGAATCATAGTTCGCAACGTTAGTTTATTCGGTAATAGTGGGATCGATGGCGCTATTCCAATCTGTTTCCTCGATATGATATAAACCGGAGACAGTTTGAATCATTGCTATAAAGTTTTGGAGCCGGACGTGGGCATGACGTAAAACTCGCATTCCTGTATCTTCAATTAGAGTTGGTTTTTGTTCCCGAACTTTAGTTTGCAACCAACAGCACTTCAAACGGAACCATCGGGCCACAGTACTGCATCGAACTGTTATGATGAATGGAAACTTATTACAACTTCCCTCCATCAATCCACGGCACACATTTCACCTTGGATTTCTTTAACCGAACATAACGCATCTGTTTGGCCTCAATAATTCACTCCATGGGTGGTATTCAGGTCAACCTTGATCATGCTATCCGTTCACTGGATGATAAATTTGGTTTTATTGATTTGTTTAAAATAGTTTTACTAGCGAATAGTAAAGCTCACAAGCAGTGTCGTTCGATTGAACGTGCTGTCATATTCACACGTTTCAGTCCAAATGTATATGGGCAGCACCCTTGTGTTCTGCCCATGAAGTCCCGGGTTCGATCCCCAGTCTGGTCGATGGATTCGCACTGCTGATGAGACCCAACCAGGTCGAAACAGCTGTCCAATGCATCCGAGATTTCAGTTCACGCTTCATTTGCTACATACACGACGAATTCCCATTTGAAATTTAACCAAATCCTCCATTACTCACATGAAAAAAATGTATACTATTGGGAACAGTTCAAGTATCGAAACTTTCTTCGAAAGTCGGCGAAAATCCGTTTTT
>UZAN01043549.1:0-17320 GCA_900618425.1 Echinostoma caproni
TAGAGCGTCCTCAGCAGAGGCTATTTGTGGTCGTGTTGGAGCATTTCACGGTGTGTAATAGAAGTTTGACCAGTCTTGAACCAATACCCCCGACCATCTCCTCAGTTATGAGTCAATTGGGAACAGTATTCACCTGGCTATTGTAATGGTATGATCTTCCTCAGTATTATCTAGTGTTCATCGGTACGATTTTCCGATTTGGCATTTTTTCCAAATGAATAGATCACCAAACTTACTTTAAACATGTCGATTTTTACCGGCCACGTTTAACTGATAGGCAGTAGCCTTACCGAAACACGATCCCGATCCTTATATTTTCTTTAAGTGTACTGGTTATGTGATCCTTTTTCAGATTCTGGCTGACTAGTGACCTGGGGCGTAAATTGCTTCGAAGACAATTTATTTCTCTTGGTTTCGTTTCACAGACGCAATTATCTGGGATCGTTCAGCGTCTGAATAAAGTTCTTGATGTCCAATCATTGCCGGACTAGATTTTACCAACCCATAGTGGTTTAGCCTATAAATATTGTATTACGTTAAATAAACATTTAGCTAATGAATCTAACCAATTTCATTGTCTTATGTGCATATCTACAACATCCTTTTTATTTTTTTTCTGAACCAGAATTGTAATCTTTTTAGTTTAAGGGGTTCTGTATCGAATAACAAGACTCATACCAATATGAATGAGTGCTTTCTCTGAAGTAAACCACAAGCTATTCCAAATAATTCTGCTCGGACGTTTGGCTTTAGAAATTATGAATTGATCAGCGCTTTAGGCATCCGTCTACCACACATCTTCCGCACATCTTCCCAGAGGTATTTCAATACGATCGTTTCATTTTCTATAACATAACTCTTGATTTTGCCAGTGTTATTTATCATGTTCACTCTTCGCTACTTTTGGTCACCGTTCCGTAACTAAGAGGTATATTGTACACAAGCTGCACTATCCTCTTGCATCTCTAGGACTTACTTGAAAATGAAACGAAATCAGAATAATACGGAGACGTTCCCCTGATAACTGTTCGTAGGTTAGATCTTTTTAACCTCGGCGATCTGGACATTAAAGCCGATTTCAAATGGTTTCATGCAATCCTGTATGTGGATGAAAGAACTGAGGCTAACATACGAAACATTGTCATCAAATTGCTGTAGCCATTTTTCGAGGTTGAATTGTTTCGTTACAACCCTGCCATTCAAATGTGGATATTGTGTCTCAATTCCCATCGACCCAAGGAATATGAGAGTAACTTGATGGACAAGTACCGAATAAAAACACCTGATAACCAGCTAACTCCCCAACTTCGGCTGTGCACTTATGGAAGTGTCGTCTAGTCATTCATATAACAGTTTTTGTAGAACGGATGCTTTTCCGAAGTTAGAGCCAATTTTTTTTATTATTATTAATATTTTCTTACACACGTTCATGTGATGAACAACAAATGGGGTAAACCCAATAGACATGAGGACCTGTTTTTCATTGATGGAAAATGGTAACCTAATCCCCGAAACTTGGAGTGGCGAACCACATAAGACTCTGCCTGATTAGTTAGGTGTGGTATTAAACCGGACGACAGCATATCTGCCCCCCCCCCACACACACTAATGTTGGGCGCCGGTGGCGGGGCTCGAACCACAGGGTACAAAGCACGCCTGTGACAGCGACTAAACCACTGCGCCACCACCACCACAATGAGTGTCCGGAATCAGTTAATTTCCTGTTTTCAGAACAGGAGATCGATTGACGCCAATGCAGCTGTCTGAGGTCAAACGTTCTTTTACCCCTTGTGTTAAAAATAGAACAACGCTGCCCAATCCCATTTGCACTCAGTCCGATTTCAAAGAGAGAACAAAATAAGCGACTCGCTGGGAAGCCAGTATTACCACTTACTGTTGTAAGTTGTTGACCTTACTGATCAGTAACTAAAACCTGCTCATGAAAATGCATGGTTAATGTTTGTAACAACCGAAAATGTCACTGCAGTGAATCACAGAGTGCTCTGTTTGACCTGTGCTTTTTCCACAGGCTTTGGCCCATGAAGCAGATCTGTCCCAGTTACGAGAAGCACAACAGAAAGTGCGCGAATCTGCCGACTTGGAACTGAACAAGCTGGTACGCGAGTCAGCCGATTTACGAGCGACCCACGAGGCCACTAGTGAACGGCTACGCCTAGCTCAAAGGTTGATTAACAAACTGAAAGCTGCACGTGACACTGCGTTGTCTGGACTGGCTCGTGCGCAAGTTGAACTGCAAGAGACACGTGCAGCACAAGAAGAAGCGAATAAACGTCGAGATGCCGAAGTAAAATCAATGAATCAGGAATTGCGAGTTGCTCAGGAAAAGTTGCGGACACTGGACACTGAAGTAAGCTCTCAATGTGTTATTTATATATTAGATCTTTAATTTTGTGATGCTTATTTCGAATAATCAATGTATGATTCCTCTAAGAAATACTATCTTATGTTTGAGATTTCCTTCTGGTATCGCAACACTTCACGTGTAACATGATCATTGAAATTGATCAGGTGTCTGGGCCACGTGAACTCAAACAATATGACAGTTTGACATGTTTCAAATGTGGTCGCAAAGAACTCCATTGTTCATCCGTGATGCATATCTCGGGTGAGATATAGCTGTCCGAATAGCGGAACTTGTCTATTTGCTCTAATAATTCCCCAGTAAGAGTGAAGATAGGTGCACAACCAACCCAGTTGTATGGTAACATTTAACACTTTAAAGGTGTAACACGCATGTCGAACATGGCTACACTGGCACTCAAGCTATCCGGAAAAGCCTTCAACTTGTACCTTCTTTTAGCGGTATATTGCCATCAGCATATTCTAAATCGATCAGTCTGCCATCTGGGAGTAAATGGCTAGTTTTTGAATTACCATAAAAAGTTAGTTTTTCATCCATTTCAGTTTGCGTTTGTACAATTATTGGCTTTTGAACTTTCACGCGGCGGTTTTGGCTGTTGTCTCTTGGCTGCCCATTCGGATGAGGGAATAGAGGGAGGTAAATGAATTTTGTAATCGGTATCATAATAAAGATAAGTAATTTTGGTATATTTAGAATCAAAAGAAAGCTCAAGCGCCACTGTTTTCGACACAACCGCATTACTGAGTGTCTCTGATTATCAATTACGGTGACCCGTTAAACCCTATTCGGAAAGCCCAACGCGATCTAAACGACCGAGTTTCCTGACCTTTGTTACCTCAGATCGGATCTTAGTTTAACCATTCTTGAATTTCTCATTCATCACCTGCCTCGACAAATACCGTATGTTGAAGAAGCCCATCGAGTGACGTGCGTAAGACATGGTAAACGCCATTTTTGCCGTATGTATGTCTACCGAAAAACCATCCGAAATTTATCCTGCAGGTGAGATGCATCTACCCAAACATCAAAATGCGTCTACTTTCTCTGCTGCTTCCCCTCTTAGAATGAGACTGGAACCTCAACCTACCAAGTACTAAAACAGCATTTCGCACCTTGAAGATGACAAAGGTATGTTTAGCATAACGTGAATTTGCGGTGGGGGGGGGGGTTCTGAAGTACGCAGTGTCTTTTCGGGCACACCATATACATCAACATTCTGATTTTTAATTCTTTTGTCTGATGCGATGTGCTGACTCATCTGGAAGATTGTGCGGACACGGAATGCGGTTAAGTGAAAAGGGGAGCTTAGTTTCATCAATCCAATCGCTTTCGACTGGTTCATCTTACTAATTATCCGCTGAGTCATATCCATACATACTGTACGACTAGGAAGAGTTAAGAATTACGGATGACAGATGAAAAAGAGGGCTTTACCAAGTGAGTGTCCGGGACGCTTGGATATGGAAGAGTTCGTGGAGGCCCATAGCGGTAGGTGGGAGTGGGGGCTTTTGTCCATCCACCGGAGTGTGCTTAATTTCATTCTTGTTGACTTCATTGGGTGTTACATATGTGGTTAGAGTTAGCTCTGTGACCCAGAGCTCTCTAAGGAAACTTGATTTCTTACCAAGTTACCTAACTGAACTAACTAACTAATTACCCCTGCATACGAAATCTGAATGGTTTGACTGGGGTTGCGAGTTGGCTAGAACGTTGCCGATGCACATGGTCTCCTGTCGAGATACTCGGATTTCAAATCCCGAACGGGTTGGTGAGTGTATATTCCTAAGCAGTTTTGTCAAGGTCTAAACCTCGAGTATATAATGGTGCTTCATGAGGCAGTTTTGCTGTCGTCCGGTTCAGCACCACACCTAGCCCATCGGGATCTTATGTGGTTCACCACTCCACGTCTCGGGGATAAGGTTACCGGTTTCCATCACTGAGCAGCAGTTCCTTGTGATTATGAGGTTTACTCCGTCTGTTGTTCATCACACGAAAGTGTTTAATATATATATATATATATGAATTGCATAAACCAAATGCTGTTTCATGATGTTTCATGAAGTCCATCGTCCAACTTCGGCACAGAGAGAAGTACGTTGCCAGAAGTCACTATCCACGATTCTCCGATGAAATCAAAACCAGGTCATACCACTCAAGGTTTCCGAAAAACGATATCTATTTTTGCACTTATCCTTACACATAGTACTTCAAGTAACTTTTCCAAATTGGTAATCCACTGACTGTTGTCCGAATAAAACATAGTTCCATTCATCCTCTCCGTTGCTTATAATCACTGCTTCATGTAATTAGACTGAGTTCTCAATCTACTTGGCAGGATCGCTTGATCGCTTGCAAAATTCCATACCAGTTGGTTGTACTTTTCGCTCCGCCTGACTTTTGATTTCTCCTTTTATCTTGTCCGCCTGATACATCTCCCTCATCGTGGTCTCTTCGTACGTCCTAGTTGCACCAGGCACGTGAAGATGCGTCTCACCAATTGCTTCGTACAAACGAAGCACACGAACGAGCTATTGAACGACTAAATCAACATTTGAATCAGGAAGCACAGAAAGCACGCAGCATTGAACAAATGCAATTGTGGATCGGGGTATTGCGCGGACAACTGTCCGAATCCGAACAAGCTCGGGATGCGGCCCGTGAACGTTTGACCCAATATGAACAAAGTGTTCAGCAATTCCAAGAAGTATTGGGTGAACGTGATCGACAAGTGAAACAGTTGGAATCTCAATTGGCGGAGCGCTCTCGTATGCTGGAGTCTCGTGCGCAAGAAATAGACTCTCTCAAGGTTTGCTCTAATCCGGAGAAAATTTCACATGTTTCTTTCATTTGCTTTGTAACTGACCTTTTCGGATATGTTTTGCCATACTGGGAAAGTTGTGTTGGGTTGTGTCATTTGGAAATTATGGCACACCACTTTTGCGTTTCATCCACCGGGAGATTGTACCTGTCACAGTGAGAATGGACTTTTGGGTAATGCTATGCCTTGCGTGATCCAGGAAATTAAAAAGAGCGGTTTTTTACGGGCATAGTTTGACTCATACCTGAAAGACCAATGAATAGAGGCTAGAAAATGCTCATTCTCACACGGTGCGCTGATTCTACACTAGGTGGTCATCAATATCCCCCTCCTCCCCCGGAAAGGTTATTTCCGAAAATAAACGCGAACAGGAGTCGTTCATTTTTCAGAACTCCAATAGATGGACTTAAAGGCGGGGTACCTGGGATCCCCGTCCTATGATTAGCGGTCTTAGATTTGCACTGGATAGCCATCTCCCAGTAAATAAAGTGAATGTGGAATGCATCGGGCTCAGAACGAATACCAAAAGGCGAAAAAATAACCAACGCATCAGCGAACTTACCACAAAGCCGAGACTAAACTCCTACGCGACAGTCTTCCACACGAGTGTTTCGCTTAAGTAGTCGCGTTGGATGTAGGCCATGCTGCCCTGTGTGTCAGACTTTTCAGTCGACGGCTACTGCTAGGGGTTACTATGACAAACTTCTTCCCAGGTGTGAATGACTCGAAGTATGCCGTGTCCCAAAGTCCCGAGGACCCATTCGTTATTTCTCTAGGGTTTTCTTTAATATCAAGATTGCCAAAGTTAATCGTATCATTGAAGTAACTATTGCTGGATCACTGTATATAATTTATTGCTTGTTGCCCTCCGTCATAGAACGAGTCAGTAAGGGTTTAGCCTTTTTTGCTTCCGTTTTCCTGTGAGCCGTGATCTTATTATGTTTNTATGTTTATTGTCTTTTTACCACTAGCTTGAACTACATCTGAGTGGCATAACACCCAGTGGAATGCATTAATTTCTTACTAAGTTAACCAACGCATTTGGCGATTGTGCCATCAAATTATTAACCTATCCTTTAGTCTCCACTTTAAGCAACTTGCTATGAACAAACTCAGAGGGCTTTCGTACCCGTAGCTGTTTTGATTTTCAACTTTTCTGTCCGGACCTTCATTCCGCTTGGGTGCGTATGCATTGTATAAGATTCTCAGCTGACAGAATGAAACCTGGTACCGGGTTAGACATAACTGGAGACCCGACAAGGTTCGATTGAGCCATGATACAATTTGAATTAGTTTGATCAAAGCATGAGTCATGTCCATTCTGCCCTCTCTTTTTCCCTCACTCTCTATCTCTCCCTCATTTGCTCATTTGAATTTTTTCTCCCTAATCCTATCCGGTCGTGTAGCAAGCATTAGACGAACGTTTGCTTGTTGTTCGCAAAGATGCAGACCGAGCCAGAGCGGAGCGATCCGAAGTTCTCATGGAGAAACAAGCCTTGGAACGCAGACTGCGCGAAGCGGAACAACAACTGACCGGTTACGACCAGGAACGAAATCAGTTTATTGAACGAATGATGGAAATGGATAAAGAGGTTAGTTTGTCTTCGTCGCCCTACTGTCTTTATCTTAATTATCACCTGCGCTCAACTTCCTCAGCCCTAATCGTGAGAGAGAAAATACAGTGCGAGCGTAACAGCAGAGCCAGTTATTGGTCGGAAATGTTTCTCTTTTATTTTGAGCAAGCGCTCCGACGGACTTTGTTTATTGTTATTTGCCTTCTGGTCTCACTTTTGACAAAAATCTTGAGCACTGAACAACTGTTTCGTTGTCAGCATTGCGTGCTGTTTTTGTATCCTTGCAGGAGTTACACTAGATGGGTGTACCAAATTTCCGGGACTTAAACGTTCACATTTTCATTTCATGAAACTAGACATGCGGTCGTCCAGCTGTGGAGAAATGTTTCCACTTCTTGTTTCCTGATACGAATTCGGACAGGTGCTGTCCATTGAGCGGTACAGATCACCAAATTATCGCCCAGGAGGACATGTGTTCACAAATCCCATCATCACCGCCTGACATTTCCCATTCTTAGTTCCTGTAAAATGCATCATGGTGTATTCAATAAAAGGAAGTAAAAATATTTTAAAAAATAAAAAAGGAATACGGAATGATGAGCACTGCTGGCCACTTCTAGAGAGGTCAAAAGTGCAGTTCCTTAATATTTATATGTTTTTGTACAGGTGTCACTTCATGGAATTCGGGAAAAGAACATTCACAAGCAATACTCTGAAAAATAATGGCTATTATTTGGAATCTCCATCAGTAACGTGTCTTCTTTGTAAACAAAGAGATTCGGCCCGAATGACTAGTTGGATTTTACTCTACCGATCCACCACCGCGCGTTTACTGTTCTGTTTGCCTTTTGGATTTGGCAATTCTACAGTATTGTTCGCGTTATTATTTTTGCTATCTAAATTGTAAGTATTCATTTGACTGATCTAACAGGGTCGTCTTTGTGGAACACTGTTTACCAAGCAGTATTTGTTGTTCTGTATGCTTGGTTGACAACCATTTCTTTTCGGTCATTTACAACCCTTCATAAATGTTGTGTTAATGGTCATTTGTATTACCGATCTACAATTTTTTGCTATTTGACTGTTCATTAACACTGTATTGGATTTCATGGTGTGTTTATGGCACTGTGTCCCCCAGTAGCGTAAAACACGTCAGAAAATAAGTTCTTAGACGGAATACTTCAAATTGTGAAGGATTCTGAAGTGTCACTGTCTCTTCATATGAGCTGTTTGTAGGTTCTGCAGGTTCCATTTACAGTAACTAATTAACTTAATCATTTTTGGATGATATCATCCTAAGAAATCCTCAAAACAATTGTATTTCATTTTCGTACCGTCTCTTTATCGATGGAGTTCATTTTGCACGCTAGTCCAGATTCGTAGAATATACCCAAGGACAGAAGGTGTTTGCAAACAAACTTCCTCCATGTACGTTGCCACAAGTGGTTTCATGTAGGAGACACAAATAGTACAGACACCTTTTGTCCGATTGCAACTCAGTTTAGAATGATCACAGAAGCCAACTAGTATAGTAGGTGAGTGTAGGCAGTCTAGCGGTCGTCAGTGAGTTACCGTTGCAGATGGAGTGAGGGGTCAAATGAAGTAACGGTCTCTAATTGAAATGTGGGCAAGTGTTATGAGCGTGGGAGTGAGATAGAGAATGATGGTGTTCCCGAAGGAGCACTATCGAATCTATTTGTCATGCATTTAATGGAATCTGGAACGGTCAATGGAGAACGAAAAAAGTAATGAACAACCAAGTATTTGGTGAATGACGCAATGTAAGAGGCAGGGAGATGACACTCCGCTTTATGCCAAATCGCGGCTTGAACTTTGGAACTTTGTATTAAGAGTTATTTATGTAATGTAACCAGAAAATCGTTCGATTGTGGTATTGAATGTGAAATTTCTTGTCAGATAGGCTGGACGGGGTATTGGTGTTCCATTCGTCTAATTCAAGTTCTTCCTGACTGAATACCTGCTCTAACCTGATTACTCTTCTACCATTCCGTACAAGTGATGAGAATGCTCCGTTTTTCTCAGTATTTTACTCCCAATAATATCCTATCCCTGAAATTAAAAAACAATACAGTTAAAGAAGGGCGATTTAAATGAATGTTTTGTCTCTTTTAGACACTTTAGGATACCAAACATTTTCGTTTTTACACTCTAAGTAGCTCGTGAAACATATGTAAACCCCGTGGTCAGTGACATACTATGATGGAGGCCGGTATATTGAAGAACGTTCGAGTACCAGTTTGTTGATTCTGTTCCCGAAGAGAGATTCTAGGTAGTTTGGAATACAGAGCGGACGAAATTGCTCCACCCTAGTATCGCCATGGCTGTTTTCGGGGTGGATACCGTGCTTTATACGATTTGCTTTATCAATACTTGAGCTTGAGGTTGCTGGTTATCATCAATATTTTGTAGGTCCTCTTGACTGTTGGTGTTTTTCCTTCTGCTGTTCGTTACACTAGAGTTTTTTTACAATTAAATTCCATATGATCGATAGTATTTGGCTGAAAGAACTGTCTGGTGTGAAATACGAAACCAGCTTTGCTTTCAGCGCGAGAACCAATTAAATGATGACATACATATACTCCTAGCCAGCGATTTTACAATTATGAACCCGTTTGAGCCTATCTCACGTTATTCGTGTCCTTTTATACCTCCTCGATTTCTCCTCGTACTTGTGTTCCGCGAATGATTCCCAGTTGCAAGCTCTTCGACAGGATCGGGCAAATGAGACCAAGTCAAGAAACGATGCTCTCGAACAACTGCGGGACGAATTGAATGCGCAAATGAAAGAGATGCAAACACAGCGTGATCGAACCGCCGAATGTTTGCGCGAAGCTAATTCTTTCCTTGTAGAACAAACCGCCAATAAACAGATGCTGCTCGATCAGTTAAAAACGTCACAGGATCAATACTCCCAGGTTAGCCTATAGACATTTTTCCGGACTAATTCTTTATGTAATTCACTTGTCAAAATTGAAAGACTTCGCGTATGTAGGTGTCTATTTTTGAAATGGGGTATCTATAGAAAAAATTGAATATAGAAACGAAGGTTATTTTAATCGTTTGTTCCACCTCTGTACAGGTGTTGACCAAACTCGTGCAACATCATCCTCATGTTGAAAATCCATTTCGGCTTGCAATATCATAGTTATATATAGATCGCAAAATTGTCTGCGCTGATCAGGGAGGGTTTTGATAACTGCCACTCCAAAAATGCATTTGAGGAAGGTATATTTTTCACATATAAAGGTTGGCATATAAGGTTGATGGTAGAAAACGGTTAGACCTAAATAAATATTATTTTTTCACATTTATGCAGTTTCTAGAGGGGTCGATTTCAATGTCTAATTCGTTCTATTAACGCGCAGCAGCTGGGATTTTAATTTAATCGGAAACTTTTCCCTCTATCAGAAACAGGGATAAGGTAGCTACTTTGCCACTGGTCTCCGGTGTTAAGGTTGTGCGGTGTATTAGAGAAAACTTGCAAAATCTGTTTGGTGGTCAACTTGGTGGATTCCATGCTAAAGCGACTGCATCCAGTGCTCAAAAATGAAGAAGAGTAAACGGAACATGAACGAGATGGAAGTGCAATACCTGTATAAAGTCTATGAGTCATTTTAATAAATAAATTACAGTTACGTTTTCTACTGTGGCTTTGTTATCTTACAACTGATGCACTAGCAAAAATCGTTGAAATCGCTAAATTGTACATTTTTTTCAATGTGGCTAATAGAAACAGTGACATAAGTGGGTATTATGACAGATAAGGTGAGTCTGATGTGGGGCAATAGCATGCACAATCCTGTGAATGAGGCTGGAAAAACGAAGCATTGAGAGGAACAAATGTGATGAAAATCACGATATTGCACGAGTTTAGTCAATACCTGTACGTCCATACTACAGTTTAGGTTGGGTCACAAATTGCAGTTACTTTGGCATGCGCACGAGACTTCACCTACACGTGGTGTGATGGTTTGAAGGTTTCCATGGACTTGCGAGCTACAAGGGTTGGCTTTCCACAGCTTTAGATTCAGTCATGCCTGAAAGGTCAAACGAAGCTCAATCTCACAAGGCCAGCTGTTTGGGCACCTGGCTCCCTCTGACTATCTATTCTTGACCCCGGAGAGATCACTCCAGCAAATGAACATGAGGAGGCGCAGTTTATCGGTAAAAAGACCCTCTAGATGGACGTTGGAGTAGGGTACCTGGAGCTTCTTCCCGACAGTGAGATAAGTCTTCAGATT
Source organism: Echinostoma caproni (assembly GCA_900618425.1). Lineage (NCBI taxonomy): Eukaryota > Metazoa > Platyhelminthes > Trematoda > Plagiorchiida > Echinostomatidae > Echinostoma > Echinostoma caproni. The sequence continues at coordinate 11,038 of UZAN01043549.1, forward strand.
TCATTGGACAGCTATCGCTCACCCTAGTTGGGCATCCCCCAGTCAATAAGGTGCTTTTCCGTCCATGCTTCGCTTACCTCATTGGGTGCATGAAACTAAGGACTGATCCCGAAGAACGGAACGACAATCAATGAACCGGCAAACTACACTGGATTGAATCCCAAAGACCTTACCTTACAGGTCTTTAGAATTTCGGTCACGCTCCCGCGTTGTATCTACGTCCCACTGCCTTGTAGGTCAGAATTTGAGTCGAAGGCTCCGGTTACGGTTCCCAAAGAAAAGCGTTTTTGTCGGGGGGATTATTCAAAGTACCTCATACTCTGGAGTCTCAAATACCCCGTTTGGAAAACCCTCTTTGTCATTTGTCCAATTCCTCTTCTCACTCCCAAAGCTTAGGAGGTGCCTCCTGTTTACATCACCCATGGGATATCACTTAGCGTTTAACCGGTAAGCTCAAACAATCAACAGCTATAGGGTTAATAAACCAAAATCTCCGTTTCGTTTGGCTGCAATCAATGTCTGCACACTATCAGATTGGCCAAAAACCTGCCTTGAAACTTTCCATTTAGACGTATGCCGTGTCGGGATTGCGCTAAGTGTCAAGGCCGAAAGTTTACTTCTTCACTGAATTCCGGTTAGTAGTCTACTGTGCGCTGTCCGCCTCGACGGCTGAGTATGGTTTAACAGCAAACATAACAAAGCGTCAGTGCTTGTTCGCCGTGTCCATGTAAGCTCCAATGGATTGTAATGCATCTGGAATAAAGGATCGATTCTACACTGATATTTCTCAACTACTCCAAATCGTTCGATCAAAGGACGTCATAGTAGTTGCTGGAGACTTCAATGCTTAAGTGGGATACCTGGACGCATCAGTGAGGCTTCTTGGTGGACCACATGTAATCCCAACCAACCGGAGGGACAACGGAGATTGCCTACTTCAACTTTTCGTGGAGCACGGATGGTTCCTATCAAGCACCAGCTTCTCGCACAATATGGAAACCGCCAATCTCTGCGCAGCGATGGACCCAAATCGACCACATTGCGGTCAGTTACCGCTGGCGGGGGTCGATTCAAGACTGCTGGCCTAACTGTTCAACATCTTTGGATGTGTACCAAGCTTTGTTACGAGCCTAATTCTCCTAACGCCTGACTCAACCGCCATAAAGCTACCGGCAACGGATACTCACAATATAATGGTAGCGATAGTTGCAATTCGGCTTTCGAAGCGGAGTTCTCCGATCGCCGAGGGACCAAAATCACTTTTCCACTTAGCCGCATTTATTTTCCGCACACTCTGTCAGATCGGTCAATGAGCTGCCTTAGCTAGAACCCTTGAACCTTTCTATTTAGATGTATGCTGTGTCTCCAAAACATGTATACAAGACCCTACTTCAATCATCTCCTTGCGTTCTCCAGATCCAACCTCATCCTCACGCTTCACTTCCCGTGTGTCAGGCGATTCAGCATCCGAAGCTCGCGGTGTTGCTGGTTTTGCAATTGCGCCGAGTGTCAAGGCCGAGCGTTTACTTCTCGACTGCATCCCGGTTAGCAGCCGACTTTGCACCGTACGTTTGGATGGTTCAGTACGTGTCAACAACTGTAGAACAAAGCGTCGATGCTTATTCGTCGTATCCGCATATGCACCGACAGATTGTAGTTCACCAGAAATGAAGGATGAATTCTACAAGGATCTTTCTCAACTGCTCCAAATTGCTCGGTTAACGGACAATGTGATAGTTGCTGGCGATCTCAATGTTCAAGTGGGATCCCTGGAAGAATCAGAGAGACAACTTGGTAGTTTACATGCAATCCCAGCCAATAGGACAACGGAGAACGCCTACTCCAACTTTGTGCTGACCACGAACTGTTTCTATCAAGCACAAACTTCTCGCACAAAAAACGGCACCGCCTTACATGGAGACCGCCAGCAGCTTCACAGCGCTGGACTCAAATCGACCACATTGCCATCAGCGACCGCTGGTGATAAATACTGTCGCCCTTACTGGTCAACACCCGTAGACCGTGCTCTGCTACGAGCGAGATTCTCCCTACGCCTAGTATACAACCGCAGAAAAGCTACCGAAAACAGATGCCCAGGATACAATGTCAGCAATGATTGCAAATCGGCCTTCGAAGAGGAAGTATCAGATCGTCTCTCAACTCAACCATCAGCCGGAGCACTCAGTGAGCACTGGACGGTAATCAAGGAAGCGATCCAAATGTCAATCAAAACAACGTCAGATTTTGACATACGATCAAATGAAAACCGATAGATCTCCCCGACTTCAGTGGCCCTGCTGGACGCTCACAAAACCATTCCTTCGGATTCAAAATACGACAAGGCGCGAATTCTTTTAAACGCCAGCTCATCAAGAGTCTGAGGAATGACCGCGAGAGGTGGTGGGTAGGAAAGTGTAGAGAGATGGGGAAGGCTGCTATCGGTAATAGTCGCAATCTTTTCTGATTAATTGGGAGTACAGATCCAGGGAAATTAGGCGTGAGGTAATTAAGGAGTTCGACGGCACACTGATTCATATTCAGCAACGCCGTCCAGATCAATGGGCAGAACATTTTAAGACCGTCATCAGCACAAGACCTTCCTACACCCGGTTCAACTGTGCAAATACTGCTAGTTGACATCAGTCCTCGATTTGAAATAGAGATTACCTGACAAATAATTTATCTCAAAAGGTATAAGGATTCCGGCTCCGACGGGCTGTTCCCATCGATTTTTAAGGATGGAGGTCTAGCCTTGGTTTTGGAGTAAACAAAACTCCTAGGTTCAGTGTGGGAAAGCGAACAGATTCCGACTGAATGTTGTGAATCAGTGATCATACGGACTCACAAGAAGGACAACCGGTCCTCTTGTAAAAACCACGGAGGAATAAGTTTAATCAACATTGCCTCTAAACATCTCGCTAGTATTATACTCCGTCGATTTTCTGCCGCATCTGAACGGTGTACGCGTGAGAACCAGGCTTTCGACTCAGTCGACCGCTCTAAACTCTGGTGCTACCTTTCCCTGAAGGGTGTGCCCAAGAATTTTATTTCAATATTACAACCCCTCTACAATAATAACCGAAGCCGAGTCCGAGATTATGGCACTTTTTCACCCGAGTTCACCACGGAAAGTGGTGTTCGTGAGGGTTGCCTTTCTCTCTCTCCGTTTTTATTTAACTTTTTCATAGATTTAATTCTTGCAAGAGCCCTATCCTCGTGCGAGGATAGCGGCTCCCGGGTGGCAGACTGTCTGATCTACAGTATGCAAACGACATTGTGCCACTAACTGAAGATCCAGGTGAGTTGCAGGCTTTTCTGGATAGTTTGAGTGCTAGTGTATCCATGTTCGGTATGCGTTTTGCAACCTTCAAAGTGTAAAATGCTACTACAAGATTGGGTTGGCCCAATCCCCAACCTCACCCTAACCGGGAACGTTTTAGAGAAAGTAGACAAGTTTTGCTATCTTGGCAGTTATATCTCACTAGGCGGATGTATCACAGATGAAGTGTCGGCGCGCATGCAGAAGGTTCGGTTGGCATTTCCCAACGTGAGATATCTGTGGCACCGTCGCGAAATCCGGCTGTCTGTGAAGGGTCGAATATATGCTACGGTAATTCGGCCAGTTCTGCTTTGCGATTCAGAGACTTGGCCATTACAGAAACAGGATAAAAATAGGTTTTCGCTTTTTGAACACTGCTGTCTACATCGCATTGCGTGGGTTTGGTGGGGAAAAAGGACGAACAATGCCGAGGTTTGCCGCAGAGTTTTAGGCAGTCGCGGTCGTCCACTGGAGCAGGTAGTCGACCTCCATAGATTATGCTGGTTGGGACATGTGTTACGCATGTCACCCGATAGGCTTCCATGGCGAGCGATGTTTGCCGAGGCAGGTAGAGGTTGGAAAAAGATCATGTGCGTCCAAACTAAGACCTGGCACTAGGGTATGGAAACCCTGACCAGGAGACTGGCTCTCATAGGTCTCTTTAGGCTCCCTGGCTGGAGACCCCGAGATCACAGTCACCGATGGTTAAAGACACTGATGCGACATGGCTGGGTGTCGCGAACAGTGGCGCTCATGCATATACTTCAGTCTGTGTAAATGCGCTATCTTCTGCTTGAATCCGCTCTCAATATTCTTATCATCAATCTGCTCTTTTATCCAAATGGGCAACCAAAACCGGCGCACGACAGTGCATGGTTAATGTTTGTAAAAACTGAACTGAACTGAACCATTGCGGTAAAATAATCGGTGAAACTTTTCCATGCCATCAGAGGTTTTTAATACTCTCCTGAGAGGGCTGATTGCTTCATTGCTGTCAGGTTTTGCAACTTTTGTAGTCTTTGATGGTACGACCAATACTATCCCGGTTTTCCTGGTTTGAGGCTTAGCCGATATGATCAAAATTCAATACGGCCTAATCACTCGATCCTAATGGAGGAATAATATTTATAGATTCTACCATCATCTCCTTGTTCGTATGTACTAAATCTGATGATACGTGACTTTCTCCAAATCTGGATGTTTCCGTTACGTGGTTGTACCATGGGTGCAAGCCAATCAACTGTGATTACGGTCTCTCAAATGGCCTACGGATGGTTCTCGTTCTATGAAGATTGGGTGGAAGAAAGTCAAGGGTGGCCAAGTTAAGACCTGGCACGAGGGTATGAAAACCCTGACCAGGAGTCTGGGTCACATTGGTCCCGTTAGGCTTCCTGGCTGGGGACCTCGGGATGATCGTATCAAAACGGGCACAGGAAAGTGATTGTCAATGGTTGTTCAAACTGAAACTGAAACAGATAATTCTCATTACTCTTGGTAAGAGAAGCTACAGCTCGACTGGTATTCACGAAATGGAGACAAATGACCTTTTGAGCTCATGTTCAAACGATTTTACCGTTTGGAGATAAATCTTAGCTCTCTCCAGTGTACTTTATAGACACCAGCCAAACCAGTTTTGATTAATACAATATGCCATACATCTGGGATCCCCCGGTAGTCTCAAAACTAAAAGATCTGTGTCGCAGTTTCATACTGTCTGATGTTAGGTCATCTAAAATCATTTCTTTCTCCTTAATCCCAGAGTCAGAAGACATTATTCCAAAACTACGACAATCTAAGGATGAGCTTTCACTCTAGGGGCACGAAATACAAGCCGTCCCCTTCGGAAAGATATTGGATTAAATGAGTCGATTTTAAAAGTCTTGTCACTGCACCACAAAGGTCTATTTACGTACGTATTTTCTCGTTGATCAACAGTCGAATGAGAGTTACCTGGCCTGATTATTCTAGAAAGCTTAGGAGGATCGTCTTCCGTAGCTGTGAAAACTTCCAGTTTGCTCAGGCGTGTCAACGCTGTTCCCCCACTTCTGTGCGCATTCGAGCACACATTAAGCACGCCATTCATTCCAAGAATCCCTGGCTAGACTGATATCAGATTTTCAAGCATTCACGAAGAATATCCATCACTATAAACGAGGAACTAAAATCGTTGGGGTTATATTCTACGCCGAATTCGGGGAAAACTGGAGTTCGATGTATCAAATTCTACAGAACCCAAGCCATCCATGTATTTCACTAGCGATATTAGCATTCACCATCCAGCTCAATGACCATCCATTGAAATCAATGGTCAATCGTTTGCGGTCCGAGTGAGCATGACATTGAATGCTGTACCATTTCATGTCAGTTGTGTGCCACCCACTGAATCTTCAAGACCGATGCTTGATAAAATTCTGGTATGCCTCATATTTGAAATAACTGAATCTACGTAGAACATTGAATAAGGTTACTTTGTGTTACTGTTTACATCTGATTTTCTGTTTAGCGCCTATAGTGATACCAATACCACTTTTGTGGTGTTCAAATTGGGAACAGAGTTATAGATGGGCCTGCTTCCGGTCTTATCGAAGGTCATAGAGTCAATTGTGGCCGATTCTCTGATGGAACATCTCGAAAGATACAGCATTCTCTCGACAGCTCAACACGGGTTTAGGCAAAAGCGATCCTGCACCACGAACTTGCTTCTCGTTCGAGATGAATGGACCAGAACAGTCGACTAAGGGGATGCGGTGGATGTTATTTATCTCGACTTCTCGAAAGCATTTGATCGAGTGAATCACAAACTTTTACTGCAGAAGCTCTATAATTATGGCGTTCGAGATTTCGCATTTGAGTGGATCAAAGCATTCCTCGATCAACGAACCATATCAGTTCGTGTTTCTGATTCTTTATCCGGAACCATCAAAGCCACCCGCGGTGTTCCAAAACGGTCCGTAATCGGTCCCT
>UZAN01043550.1:0-11607 GCA_900618425.1 Echinostoma caproni
CTTCTCCATTTTCTTTTCGACTCCACTTTCAACTTTCTTTTCTTCTCCTATTCTTCATCCAAATGGGCAACCAAAACCGGCGCTCGAATATGCGGGATTAATAGTTGTTGAAACTGAAACTTCACGCTTCATTTAATATATGAAGAAGAATACCTTCCAGGAAATTGAATTAAATCCTTCAGTCCTCCGATGCAATAAATCTTCCAAAGTATCCACTGAAATGTCAAGGGTTATCTCATTCTCTTTGATATACTCATATAGATTTGTCTTGTTTTTCTAAATCGGCTTCGTTTTTTAAGCCCTGACTCACAGTCAAAGTTCTCGAAGCGACATAGATATATTGCGCTGCAAACATTTGGAAACAGGCGGCAGTACATAAGACTTAGAGACATAGCAATCAGCGTGTCGAGATCTGCTCAAAGTCAGTACGAGGTGAATTACCAGGAGACATTAAAATGCAGCTAAAAATTCTATAGCGACGTTCAGTCGCGAGCGAGATCCCGGAAGGTCAAAAGATTGCTTGTGCGTTTACTGACGACAAACTCGGTCATGGACCGGGATATCACAAACGCATTAAAAGACTTCTTCCAAGCTATCTTACGAGTAGGACCATCGTAAATAGTTCATAGAGGAGGATTTTGCAGTCTCATGCAACCCAAGCTGAGTCACAGTTCACGAAGAAGTCCCATCTGTGATCTCTCGACTCAATCCGTAAAAATCCGCCGGTCAGGACAACCTGAATCCGGCAATTTTAAAGCTGATGGCAACGTTAGGCGCCGAACCACTAAAAGCACTGTTCAATCAATCCATGTCAACAGGCTTGGTGCCTTCCAACTGGCGAAGAGCAACGAAAGCTGCCATCCATAAGAAAGGCGATACAGCCAATATGAAAAACTATCGACCGATTATCTCGACTAGCATCGTCTGTAAAGTTATGGGGCGGATAATATGAACAAAAGTAGGGGAGTACCTAATAAGCGTGCAATCATTCTCGAAAGTACGGCACGGATTCCTTAAGGTTTGATCCTGTTTGATCAGCCCCTTAGTGTTTTTATTCAGTTCAGTTCATTTCAGTTTGCACCAGACAGGAGGTGGCCGCGGCCAATCGAGCGTCCAGAGTTCCTTCGGTGGTAAGCCCACGTGTGGGCTCCTACCATTGCGAGTGTTTTGTATTGCAGTTCTCCACGTTTTCTGCTCTTCCAAGTAGTCTCCGCCTCTGCAAGGAAAGAGGAAGAAAAAAAAGTTAAAAAGCTCTGAATGAAGTAAAAATCAAGTTAGCAAGGGGAGAAAGATTCGAGGTTCGCTACATCGACTTATAAAAGGCTTTTGACACTGTGAACCATATACGTTCCATCATTTCTCGCGAAAACCCCAGGTTCCTTTCTGAAAAGTATGAATATTCACTATAAATGCCTAACGTGTGTTCATTATAGCATATTTCTGGTCCAATCCGTCCTTCTGCCAAATAAAGCCTTTTAGGTTTATAAGCTTTTTCCTTATTATACTCTGTTAGCGTTGCTTTGGGAGTTACTGTTTTCCCCCTCTCCATATATCAGCTGATTTCCTACCTCAGACTGCCGGGTATCTTCCTTCTATTCCAGCTTCACTGGCAGTGGGCCTGTCGAAGGCTTGGGGTCTACAGCCACAATGGACAATCTGGCTCCGCCAATGGTTGTTGGGCGCGGCCGTCTCCACCGTTTTCACTACACGCGTCCACATTCTGGTTGCGTATCACACCCCCTGCCTCACCTACAGGATGTTTTAAGTTTGGGTGTCTAGCGTGTAGTCAGTCTTACATCAAAGCGACCAATGCCTAAATAATATAAATTATGTAAACCAAACAATCCGTTAACGGTGGATCTCCGAAGCCCATTGGTCCTTATTCAGAGAAGACAGTTCATCTGAATGGATCTTTTAAACCGTTTATTTATAAGCTACTCACCGTCCTTTTTGGGTCACAGTGCACTTCTTTGGCTTCATTGCAGTTCTTCCTCTGAAATTCGACTCTTTCACTTTGACCGTTCTTCTCCTAATCTTTGAACTCATTTCCGCGCATTGTCTTCCGAGTGGATATTCTCACCTCCAGTACTGTAACCCTTCAAATGTTCTTCACATAACAAGCGTTTACTGTGATGTACTCTCCTCACCAGCTCACAACGAGCACTCCATTAAATGACCTTTTCTGCTTTGTGTTTCTTTTTCACCGCAATGCATCTTTACGATATTTTCTGTACCCATTTAGAACTTATGTACATCCCCTCACTGTACTATTGCTTCGTGTTTCAACCCTTATTTTCTCAGCATTGTTGTTCATTTGATCATGCACGCTAGCATACTTCAAGGGCTTCGTGAAATATATCGTTATTATTATTATAACCCTTAATTTATAATCAGATCGTACAGGGGCTCAAACCCAGGTATGTAACTGAATAGCCAGTATATTCCATGAACGCAAATACCAGGTGGAAATTTGATCCACGGTTTCCTACTTAAAGAAGTCCACTATTGCTTTCTCCCAAAGAACAACGACAGGACCACTTCCCTTATATTCATCAACGACCGTGTAAGAGAGTTTGGAAGTCCATGTTACATCTATCCTAACAACACAGCATCGAACTTTGAGCTCCCAGTTTGCTCCAGAATTCTCACTTTCTAATTAAGACCTAGAGGATCCCAAGGGTATGTTTATAGACTTTTAAAAACCCATACTCGTAATCTTTGGCAATGTTTTTGCCTAATCCATACCTAGCTGTCACTTAGCCGTCGGTATGGTTTACCGTTTTCGAGCAAGCGCTGTGCAACAAAGAGGTAGTGCCCAACGATCAAATGTATGGACAACTCATTACTAGGCTGAGCCTCGTGCAAGTTGGCACCTCGGCGGACATTATCCTAATGGACCCTAGCGAAAATAGGTATGGGCTCTTGAAGAAGTGGATCCAAACGGAGGCTGGTTCATCCAAACGAACAAGACTAACCCAGCTTTGCCATACGCTGGCGCTCAGCAACAAGAAGCCTTCAATGCTTCTTCGTGAAATGCGTCAAATAGCCGGGCCATCTCTCATGTATGAGTCGATTTTGCGACAGTTGGGGTTGCAGCGGATACCAAACGTCGGACAAGACATCATTGTTGCCATCCGTAACCTAGATTTAGACCAGTTAGCGGCTGTGGCTGATGCCGTGGTGGAGAGACAACAGTCGCACGCCGTTGCGCCAGTGGTTCCAAACTCCACGGCCCCTAGAGATAAGGATAAGGAAATCGAAACGTTGCGCGCTACGATCGCCCAACTGTCAACAAAAGAAAGCCGGAACTGACAACCGGTCACTTTTGATGATCTGTAAAGACAGATGACGGAACTCAGGTATATGGTCATGAGGGGTCGCAGCATGAGCCTCTCAACTTCACGCGGCCGAAGATCACCGTTATGCAGTAGGACGAATCGTCCCGCGTTAGACTCAGACGGCGTTTGCTGGCACCATTGTGAACTTGATGACAAAGCCAGGCGTTGCAGGACGGGTTGAAAACGTAATCGCCGGTCGTCGGAAAACTACTCGGCCGACGTGCCACCACAACCGACACGTCCGGTGCATCCCAAACGGGTTGTTTTTTCTTCATTAGGGATAGGAATTCTCGTAGAGACTTCTTGATAGAATTCGGATCCGAAGTTAGCGTTCTCCCCAAAATCGACAGTTCCGCGAAACCGGCCGGCTACTATTTAAAAACTGCAAACGGGATACCCATAGAAATCTGCGGTCAGACGTTACTTACACTACATCTCAACCTACGCCGTAACTCCTCATGGGTTTCCTACGTCGTTAAGGTTCCATTCGCTATATTAGGAATCGATTTCCTTCAAAACTTTGACTTACTAGTAAATACTAGAAAGCGTAGACTGGTAGACCGCACAACGAAACTCGAGGTGACAGGTTGACCCGCGAATAAGTCTACCATTAGCCCATTATTAGCGGTTCCAAAAGAGTCAACTCAATTCGACGTAACTGTTCGCAAATATCCATCGGTCGTTCGTTCCTCTGGCGATCTACTCGCAGTCACGGCACAGGTAGAACACCACCTTGTCACCCAGGGTCCTCCTGTTCACAACCAACCTCGTAAGTTAGTCCCCGACAAACTCAGTCGCAAAGATGGAATTCGAGCACGTGCTACAACTAGGCATCATTCGTCCTTCCCACAGTCTTTGGGCTACTCTGCTACACATGGCTCCGAAGAGTTCGTGTGACTGGCGCCCTTGCGGCGATTACCAAGCGCTCAACAAGTGCACAGTTTCAGACCGTTATCTCATTTCTCATACACGGGATCTGACTGCGAACCTCGTTGGTAAGTCATTCTTTAGTAAGATCGATTTGGTTTGCGCATACAAACAGACTCCTGACGCTAAAACCGATGTCCCCAAAACGGTCGTCATTACTCCGTTTGGGATATTCGAATTCGTTCGCATGCCGTTTGGGCTGAGTAACTATGGTAATCTGTATTTGGTATAAGAAATTGAACCGCAATAGTCCGCGCAGTTAAGATCCAACCGAACTAGCGTGCAGTATGAAATAAAACGCCAGAATATTCCAAGTCTAATTACATTACGCGCCGAAATTGTACAAAGCAATCGATCATGTAATGAAACAAGAATGTTCGGTTTATACGCAATCACCACAGTGACGCCGCTCAGTCCTTTCAGCGTTTCATAGGCCTAGTCTGCCGTAGACCTGACAACCTTTACTGCTACTTCGCCGACATTTTGGTAGCCTCTTCTTCGACGGAAGATCATGAGCGCCATCTACGAGCACATTTTTGGCGTTTATCTCAATACGAGATCACGATCAACGCTTCAAAGTGCTCGTTTGGCCAATCATCCGTTATTTTCCTAGGTCACATCATCTCAGCCACTGGAATACAACCTCTCCCGGACAAAGTTCGGGCTATCATCGACTACCCAGCACCTCCATCGCCTCCCCTTCTTCCCTTTATCTGTATTATTCCCAGGCAGCCTATGTATGGCCTCGGCCCTCTTCCTGAAAATCAACTGTACATTTGTATATTCAATAAATAGAAAAATGAAGTAAAAAGACATTCATTTTATTATTATTTCATCGTTCCAACAGCTACGCTGTTTCGCTGGATTGGTAAACTTCTATCATCGTTTCATTCCCGGTTGTGCCACACTGATGCAACCTTTAACCGACCTACTCAAAGGCAATTAAAAACGTTTCGAATTCCCGTTGTCAGCCTTAACCGTTGTCGACATGCTAAAAAGGCCATCGCTTTAATAGCTGCCTCATCACCACACGACCCGGACACACCGCCAGCTCTCGTTACCGATGATTCAGACTTGGCTGTAAGCGCGGTGCTCCAACATTTCGTACAAAATCGGTGGCAACCTATAGCATTGTTCTCCAAACCACTACAACCTGCCGAATCTCGCTACAGTGCACTTGACAGGGAAATTTTAGCCATTTACCTTAACATTCGACACGCGTTGGAAGGTAGATTATTCCCCGTTTTCACCGAACACAAGTTGTTAATTTTCGCCTCTCTTTCACCTTCCGTCAGGTATTCTCCGCGAGAAATAAGACATCTACACTGTCACTCAGTTCATGAGCGACATACGCTATGTTTCAGGTGTCGACAACCCCGTCTTTTGGGCGTTATCCCGCATCGCTTCTCTCAACATATCATTGACGTCGACAGATCTAACTGCTCCTGCAACCTCCCGGGGCACGGATCCCGAAATAGAACTATCACATCGCAACAGCTCACTGCGCACAGAACTAGTACTTGTCTCAAGTTCAGAACAACCTGTTGTTTGAGACATTAGCCAAATTAAGCCACGCCCAGTAGTCCCCGAAAATTTTTGACGACTTATAATCGATCATATGCACGGTATTTCACACCCAGGCATCCGCGCCACCGTCAAATTATTCGCTTCTCGTTTCGTCTGACGTGCGTTTATGGACTCGCAATTGTCTTCAGTGCCAACTTTCTAAGGTGCATAGAAACACTCCCGGCAATAGATTCGCTCCAGACACTTGATACACGTCTTGATCACGTTCATGCAGATATCGATGGACCTCTTCCTAGATCAGGTGACGCCATGTACGTACTAACATGCGTCGACTGTTTCACGAAGAGGCTTGAATCCATCCCCATTCACGAGTGTTCCTCTAAAATCGTAGCCTACGCGTTCCTCAGTCAGTGGGCAGTACATTTTGGTTATCCGGAAATCGTGACAATCAACCGAGGACCACATTTCCAAGGAGCATTCTCCAAGCTACTGGCTACCCTGGGCACACAACATAATAAAACGACAGCCTACCACACAGTAGCCAATGGTATCGTAGAATGTTTCCCTAGACATCTTAAGGCTGCCCTGCGGGTGTCAGAAAACCCGCGCTGGTCAGAAGTGTTACCGTAACTCATGCTAGGGATTCGAGCTACAGTTAAAGACGATTTGAACACCAGCCGAACTATTTTACGGTCGTTGGCTACTTCTGCCCGGCAATTTAGTCTCGCCACTAAAGCCCATTGATTTCGACTATGGTGATTTCGTAGAGCGCATTAGCATCGCATGCACCAGCTAAAACCCACTCTGAAGAGGGAGCGTGTGGTGCAGGTACATCAATCCACTTACCCCTGTTTTTTCTTCGCACAGATGCCGTATGCATCCCGTTGCAACCGCCATACGCCGAACCACATCGCGTCCTGCGCCGTTCAGGTAGGACGATGGTCATCGACAAGGAAGGCAAACGCGACATCGTTATGTTAGAAAGGGCGCAGCCAGCCTTCACCAACATAGAAGAAACGCCATCACCACAGTCTAGTACTAGACCGTTGGAAGCCATCGAAACATCATTGCCAGTAGTAGCAGACCCCACTCCTCCCGAAACGCCCCCACAAACTAGCGCCAGTGGGAGGGCAGTCCGCAAACCACTTCGCTACACGGAATACGTGAGCGTATGTCAATACGCTCCGTCGCCTACGCTCAATTTCAAGCAGGTTAGGTTTTTAAAAATGCCTTTCCCTCCCTAACCCTTCACCTACCGTGGTTGCACCGTTAGGTAGATTTCTTTTTGCTCTCTTCCAGATTCACGGGTCAACCAGGCGAATACGTACGACCTCTGGATGAAATTAAGGTTTTGGTTAGTCTCGTCCCTTTTTCTGACAGGTACCGGACAGCTTTTCAGGGCAGGTGACCCACGTCTGCGGCTCTGCACACCCTGGAAGAAGACTCACTTTAACGAGAATAACCTCCTCCGATTCGAACAAACGAAGCCCGTGACCGAAATCTCATTGACTTTCAGCCTTTGTGCGCGCCCCTCCGATTACCGCGCTCTACGAGGAATCCCTGAAGACTGGGCGAAAACCGAGTGATTGGGAGGCTACCAACGTAGCAGCCATTCACGAGACGAAAGATAGAAAGAAACCTGGTAACTGCAGACCCGTGAGTTTCACCAGCGTGCCGTCTCAAGGTTTGGAAACCATTTTAGGTATGCTCCCTGTGAGCACGTCACTCGACATAGTTTGATTAGCCTTGTCCAGCACGGCTTTCTCAAAAGGAGGTCACGTTTGAGCAACCTTCTTTTTTTCTTAGACGAAGTTACAAGGAGGTTAGATGGAGGTCAGAAAGTCGAAGTGTGCTATCTGGACTCCAGGAAAGCTTTTGCAACGGTAAATCACCGGCTCCCACTAATAAAGGTTAGGGGCTTTGGTTTCCCAACAGCTCTGATTAGATGGATAGAAGCTTCCTGAACCAACCGGATCTACAGAGTTCGAGTAAGAAAAGCTCTGTCCAACGTTGGCAGCGTATCCAGTGGAGTGCCTCATGGCTCAGTGCTAGGCCCGATGCTGTTTCTGCTGTTTATAAATGACTTGGTTCAGGAACTAACGTTTCCAGCCTTCGTCTTTGCTGACGAAGTAAAAATAGTGAATTCAGGACTCGTGGATCAACTAGAAGCTGATCTGGCTAAGATTGTCCGTTGGACACAGAAGTGGAACTTCGAGCTAAACGTTCTAAATACCGTAGGGCTTCCGGTTCGAGTGACTACCACCACGGAACCGACGGTCTTCGCTCGCTTAGACCGAATGCTGGATCTGGGAATTTTGGTCCTCGAGGACTTTAAGCCCAGTGATGAATGCCTGGCCCCCGCACAAAATGCGGAAGGGGGGAATTGTTTCGGCTTAAGGAGGCCCTGTCGTAAAGGAAGGCTGAGGTTTTTCGTACCTCTATATAAGGTCATACTTAGAGCGCAGTCAGAATGCTGCGTGCAGGCTTTGGCGCCTTACTTGAGGTAAGATATCAGTTGCATTGGTAGTTTGTTCTTGACATTGACGTACACTGTTTGTATATTTCGACTGCTTCTTGATCTTTTAGCGGAACCGTCATCTTACTTCACCATCCGGTTTTGGTACACAAACTTACCCCTGCTTTGAAGTTACGTACCGGTTTGAAGGCTCATCTTCATCTTGAAAGGGGCTGTGTAGTAACACGCCATTTTCACCTTGTGCCTAAGACTCTTTTTCTACTCAACACAGGCTTTGTTTTGCCAGGCGTATTTACCTGTTTACGCTCAACCGCGGAATTGTCACTGGTCTCGGTGAGTCACGCTACCTCGTTACCCGTGTAAACCTTTCGCTGCCGGTCTCGCTCTATAGCTCTGTAGCGGTTCTTCAACCGACAGTTTCGCAACGGCAGTTTTCTTTTATTGCCTCTTGTTTTTCTCCAAGTTTCCTGATAGATCCATTCAAGCGGACCGTGATCATCAAATCACGTATCAGAAGCACTTCCACCCGACACTGGTGATAAGCAGCAGGACGGGGTCAGTTTCCAACCGGTCATGCGTAATTGAGAATTATCAGGACATGGTTACATACTTATTGCATACTTATCGGAGCCATCAAGGTTCAGATAGAAAATAGCGACTTAGCCTCTCGATCAGGTAGCCAAACTACCGGTATGCTTTTCCTCCTTACTTAATGACCCTTCTCCACAATCAAGTTTACCGTCGAGATTTAGCATTGATCGCCATTATTTGGCGATAGCTACCTTCCAGGGAAACTTTCTTAATCAGATATAGCAACTTGGACATTTCCAGGATTAAGTTTTGCTTTAACTATTATCGTGCTTTTAATGAGCTCGAAAAGACCGCACCGGCACAATTCTCGACGGTGAGCTCTGTATCGCACGCTTCACTTGCATTGATCACATCTGTAGTAACTATGGTTGTATGAAGAAAAGGAGCAATCCGTGAGGACGTTTTCCGTTCATATTTTCTTCACAATCAACTCTGACTCCAACTGTGATACTTATTTGTTTTACTGAGCACGGTTTTCCGCTCCGGGTATATATAAGCTGGGTCCTGTTTAAACCCACGCAACACGCGTGACACGCTTTCGCTTTGCTGCTGCATTTATTGCTTGCATCGTTTAGCGTCACCTCGGCACGTTTCAATACTATCTAGTACCACCATTCGCCAATAAACGTCTATGACTCCCACGAGTGTTTTTGTCTACCTTGGGCAACGGGACACTAGGAGGTCGCGCGCAATTTGAGACTCATAAGAAGACTTACCGGCAGGCCGTCAACACCGGTTAACTTCAGATCTACTTTCAGGTTTCCGCTGCTGTTGCTTAAATAACAGCCTAGGCATAGCCAAACCTACTTCCAACCTTCCGGAACTTTCAGAATATATCATTTTCTACGAACCCAATCCTTGGTTCTGTTTCTTTTTGGGACGGATGTCCAAAACAGGTTCTGACAAACATCTGCAACCATCGGGTCACTAAGCCGTCATTGGTAATCAAAGCGACCCAAACTCCATCAATAAGAACTGCACCTTCCATGTAACTGTCCCAAGCTAATGTGAAACTTTCGGCCTACGCTTATCTACATGTACGAAGTTGTAACGTGGAGGAATTAGCCCACCGCTCACACCGATTCCTAATACACGGCAGGAGGTTGATTTCAGGGAACACGATCCGAGTTCCTGGTGCTAACAGCGCTTTCAGAATGCCGCTGACAAAACCCTGTTTGGGATATTGAACCAACTGCTAAACGCGGCCCAATACAGACGCTCTCAATGCACGGTTAGGAGACACTTCGGATGACAGATTCTCCGTGGAAGGGGGATTTCCAAACAACCTGCAAAACAGGGAAAATAAAAAACAACCATGAACCAAAAGGTTCAATGAGACATGCACACGACTCACACTCAATCCAAAATGACGGCGACGTGCTCAACGTGCCTAACGTTTCAGAAGTAAAACTAACTTTTTGCCCGCATCTCTTTTTTGCCATTCTTTCAAAAACGACCGTATCGTCAACATGATCCATGTTTGTTATAAGCGTGGAAGTGATCCGCGACATTGGGTTGCGGTATTTATACTTTCCGGACAAAGTCAATTAATGGTAATTGGATAAATTTTATTTTAACAAATGACACAAATTCCAACAAAACCAAAATCTGATCAATTTCAGATATATCTAACATTCCTTTTCAAAATATATTTAAAAGTCGGTCGTTTTTAGAAGACTGGATGGTTGGGATGTCACCACTACCAATTTAACACACGTGGGCGAAAGTCATTTTCACAGTTAATCTGATTTTTGCACACCTATACTGATGGTTCTCCTCTAATATGTGAACCAGTGTGAAATTTCAATAAATTTTACGAAGCGAGCAAAGAAAGCGATAGGCTGAGGATTATACACCCAAGCTCAACTTACTCCATGTTCAGTTTAAACAACCATTAGGGAGGCACTTCCGTGCGTCGCTTTTGGTTGCTGTCTTCTGGCTGCCCATTTGGGTAAACAATAGGAGGCAAGAAGAATCGAAGAGAAAATTGAGAAATTCAATGGATTATTGTGCAAAGAAATTGAGGAAGTGCGCGGACGCCACCGTGTATGACACCCAGCCATATGTGATGATCTGTACTTGGTACCGGAATTCGAATTGCAATAAATCCGCGCAGTTAAGATCCAACCGAACTAGCGTGCAGTATGAAATAAAACGCCAGAATATTCCAAGTCTAATTATATTACGCGCCGAAATTGTACAAAGCAATCGATCATGTAATGAAACAAGAATGTTCGGTTTATACGCAATCACCACATTCACCGCAGCTTGAATGAAGCTCGGGGTTGTTGTAATCAGGTCTCTCTTTGAAACGTAAACGTTCGGATCGTCGAGGCTTTTCAACGGAACTCTCCGAAGGTTCATTTGAATGGTTTCCATCTGAAATAGACTCAGAAAGAGGAGGATTAGAACGTTCAGAATTGGGAGTATTGCAAATTATTAGATCGCTATGTCTGCGATGAACTGACCCATCGTCTAAGTCAAGGAGTTGATATATTCTTTGACCAATCTGGTTCAACATCAATCCTCTTGAAGAACGTAGATCATTTCCACGATGGTAAATCACTTCAGCTGATTCTAGATTGCGAAGATTGGTACGAAATATACGATGTTTTAATATTTTGGCCAGACTGCTCCCCGTAGCAGCATGAGTTGAATTCCTGTACTGCATGAGGAAATTATCAACACCTGTCTAAATCAGTGAATGTAGAGATGTGGCAAGATGCAATTGCACTTTTCAATGTCCGG
>UZAN01043550.1:29243-40854 GCA_900618425.1 Echinostoma caproni
TTTGCGCTAAAAAGAAAAGACGGCATACCTTCCAGTTGAAATCGATGACTTCGTTTATATCAAAATCCTCATCATCTTCACCCATCGGATTGACGAGGGTTTCTGCAACCTACAAGACGATGAAAGACAGACACAGGAAGAGAGGTCATCGGACGCTGTGTGGACGAAAACGGGCACCTAAAACAGCGAAAAATTCGAAGGGGATACAGTACACAATGTATTCTACCACAACGGGACAGGGGTAAAATGTAATCTATCAGCTAGTGCTGCTCTGTATTCTAAAGAATTATCGAAGAGATTATTACTTAACGGTAGTCGATCATTTTGGTCACTGCTGAAGGCGTCGTAGTTGCTGACAGTAAACACCCGATCAAGTTGGGTGTTTACATGGACTGGGGGATTCGGTTAAATCAAGCAGACAACCTCTGCATTCGTGGGCATTCGTTGTTGAATTTCCATTGAGAAACGCAGGATGATAGATACGCTCATCTCTAGTTAGGTGCATACTAACTAAATACGTAACGACTGGAACACTAAAATGTTTTTCCTCTATAGTGGTACAGTAATATAGACTGCAATCATAGGATGATGTGCTCTGTGACAAACACCTCCGTGTATAACTAGACTCTGTAATTACTCAACGCAGCCATTACTCGGCTGATAACTGACCGCAAAACAATGGACTACCTACGGATAAAGTAATGGAAAAACATTGTACAAAAATCACGCAATTCACTTACTTCTATTTGCCTCACATTTGAAAATGAATGGAAAATGTCCCGCAAAGGGGCTTAGAAGGCACCCGGAAAATGAAAGCAAGCAAACAGGGGATTGGAGTCAGGGTCTAACCCTGAAATATTTGAAACACTGGGCCCCCTTTATCCATCGTATCAAGACCTAAAGAAGACATATGTCGCGAGATGTTAACATTTTGTTTAATCTTCTGAATCGCTGACACCTCATAACAATCAAACACATAATTGATCCCGCTTCCTCTTTCAAACCGTTGTTACATAACTGCAATGAAAAAACTGTTGGCAATAAGTGAAGCGTGCTAATCCGATAACAGTTCTGTGCGCCTAAAAGTTGTTGATACAATCAGTTCACTTGTCATGGAGTTGATCTATTTCTTAATTCTAATAGCCCCTGTCTAACTGTACATGTCCGTTCACTAGGATTTACACATCCAATGTGCTATAAATGTGCTTGTTTGTTTTACGTCAGCGATTGAGAAGATTAAACGAAATGTTGACATCTCATAACCTCAAATATAATCCAAAATCTTCACTTATTGTTGTCACATTTATCTGTATCCGTTATACATCCTTTTCTATAGTTTCTAGTCTTCATTCTGTTTCGCCGGGTAATTCAACAGTTCAGAAAAACACTGCAGAGCAGAAAATCAATTGTGGTTAATTAACGAATGAATTCAGAGAAACTGTGTCCGATGCCAAAGCATCATGGCAACTCGCAAAGCCATGCACCTCCCACCACTGAATCACCAGTTAATCTGGTAGTGAGAAGCAAGTCATAGTTCTCAGGGTTTGCAAGGTGGAGTTTAATGATGGTGTTCATGCGTATTTGATTCGGCCGAACGTGTGAGGTCTGAGTTTTCCGCAGAATTCAAATTTCCCAATCAACTAAAGCAAAAATTGACCGCTTCAACTATGACACAGGTTATTCAAGCGAATTTGGAGGGCAAAGGGGTGAATGGGTTTGTGAATTGCAATCATTCTTTGTCAGGGGACCCACTTTTTGCCGGATTGAAACGCAAATAAACCAGAGTTGAGTTTTCTGCCCAGCAATGTTTCTGAACTATTGAACTATCATGTTTCAGTTTCAATTTGAAAAACTAATAACCATGCCGTTTCCTGCGTCGGTTTGGATTGCTGTCTCGTGGATGCCCATTGGAATGAAGGAGTAAAGAGAAGATTGGAAAGTTCGAATCAGTGCCAGGGTGAAAATATAGAATTGATGAAGGTATCAAGGTCATTCAGCGTATTTTGGGAGTGTCACTGTTTTTGAGACACAGCTACACCACCCAGTATCACTAACCACTAATTACGCTGATCACGAAGTCCCCATTCAGGAAGCATACCTCGACCTATGTGAGCAGTTTTCCTGGTCAGGATTTTCATATTATCATTCCAGGTTTTAGGTTGACAGCAATTTAACTTTGTTTACCCTTTACGTGCCTTGGCAAACAACGCGCACCCTCACAATCCATTTGGTGGCATGCGTAACACATACCCCATCTAATATAATCTATGAAAGTCAACCACTTGTCCCAATGGACGCGCCACGATTATATAAAACTCTGCGCCTAGCCACAGCATTGGTTGTCCGGTTTCCCCACCAGATTCGCGGAATACGGTGTAGACAGCGATATGTGAACACCGACAGTCTATCTTCACCCTATTTTCGTAATGGCCAGGTAGCTGCACCGTGTAGCAGCACCGGTCGAACTACTGTATTAAATACTGTGCCCTTCACTGACAACCGGATATTGCAACGGCGCCATAGATGTCTCAAGAGAGCGAGAAGTGAACAACGAGGGGGAATACTAATTAAAGAGTCAGAAAAAAGGAGCTTCTGATACAGAAACAATTAGACAACAGAAACCAACAGCGCAATTATGTAAATATTCATGGATGGTATTCTTATAACATTCTAATATATTTAATGGGCGTTAACACCTGATTGAGAGCACGCGAAATTTACCGCCGATATTAACTCTGTTTGTATCGTACTACTTATTTGATAGAAATGGATACAAGGGAAAGGTTATTCAGAGGATTATTTATTTTTGAAGGAAACGAATCAACAGCGACTGATGACAGACACACATGAGCTAGTATAGACAAAACTAACCTTCAACCATCCCATATAGATGATAAATTCCAACATGGTGAAGAAGGGAAAATAAAGGTCCCTGAGATTGTGCTCCTTGGAAAATGGCGAACTGTCCATAATGTACTGTCGCCCAAGTAGTGAAGCGATAAAGTACGAATAGACGGAAAGAGTGACCACCTGGAAGAGGAGGAAAAAAAGAAAGGGAAAATTAAGAGGGTATGGTGCATGCGATGAGAAAAAAAAGAGATGGAGAATTTAGATCTCCCGCGGTACAATTAGTCTAAAAGACAAGAGGGACACCATCCTCGAGTACATGGATCAACAAAACAAAGACGAGGTGTGAATAAGCAATACACCTGTGGACTAGCTGTTGTTAGTAATACTGCAACGAATATTCGAAAGATCGTTGCAAAATAATCATGTATGACACCCCGATAGGTTTCAATGATGAGGAGAACAAAGAAACTGCAATTCATTACAAAACCGTAAAAACTTGATCCCTATTGGTGCATATAGAAATGCAGGCTGCGTGAGATGAGGACGAGGACAGTGAAAAATGATGGTAACCATATACGAAAAGCGGTTAGTCAGCAAAAATAAAGTGTTACATGTGTGTGCGTGACTACCACTTTAAAGTCCAGTTGGAACAATCCTGCATAACAGTGCACCGGCTCCCATCGCCGTCTGCGATGGCCAAAATGGAAAGCTGAAAAACAAGCAAAAATTTCAACAGAATGGAATAAAAGGTGTGCGGCTGTGGATCAGTCGATGTAACCGAAACCATGGACGTACGCAAAACGATTCGAAGCTATTAAAGGCCCGCAGTCTTGGATCGAATACTGCCTGCGGGTAGAGTTTAAATGGACATTCAGGTAACACATGTCCGACAATTTAAGCTTGAAGTGAAACAAGCGATTCATAGCGTGTGTGACTGACTGTTTGTGCATCACCGTTCAGAAAGGCGAGATGATCTGAGTGACCGAAGTCAAAAAATTTGTCTTTTTGTCTTAGTCGAGCGCTAGATAGCCAGAAGAAACACATCACAGAGCATACCCTTAAAAATAAACTAAAAAGAAATATGGATGTATATATAGGTTTACAGCCCTGTTGCATTCGGATGGAGTAGGCGAAGAGAATAGGAGTCGTGACTGGTTCGAGCCTGGAGTTCGGTGGATCGCACGTTTTGCATTTATTCACCGGGCACATTTTAAATGACATTAGACGTCAATTTTTACTCCGGTCGCCCAAAACAGAATCCAGTAATTCCGGAACCCAGTTGGCGTTGGGTACGAAACACACGTGGATGAGCGCAGCTACTGCACCACGATAAAACTCGGTGCGTTTGTTATGCCATGGCAATCAACTTGAGGTCATCACCCATTATTTTTCCCAGCTAATCTTATCAATGGTACTTTAGGATTGACGTGAACGGGAGTGTGCTATGTTGTAAAACGCATGTTACCGCAGTTTGTATGGAAGTGAAATAAAATCCCACAACATAATCAGCTGGTAGCAGTTAGTCACGCAGACACGAACAAATATCAGGGCACAAATCATGTTTCCAACTTAGAAAACGGGACGCCGGTTGCTAACAGGCTACACGATCGGGAGAAGCAAAGAGTACCTATAACATGATAGTTATACCTATTTAAGATATCAGGTTTATGAACCAAACATCTAGGCTTATGAAGGTTTGGTTGAGAGGAGAATTCTCACCTGGGTGTAAACCAACGGTACACATACATAGTCCATGAAGAAAAGCTTCAGTAAGCCTTGGCGGAAATTATTCAATTCCTGTGGTGCAAGAAAGAAGGTAAGGAATATAATCAAGAGAATTCGAATTAATGCACCAAAATATTGTGAAACATAAATGATCAATAAGAGTTTCAGGGTAGGCAAGCAAACACGTATTGTATTTGGTCGAACAAACGATGAAGTATACTGCCACCTCCCACACCAGTCCAGCCCCGTTAATAAGCTGGCCTCTTATGTTCATTGAACTAGTGGATGTATTACTCGTAAACGGATCGCTGCCAACGCATAACTATCGGTATGATGTCGTAGGTTTCCAAGATCCACGAGTGGATACTGATGAACGAATGAAGAACTGATATGATTTGAAAATAGTTGGGTTGAAGATTACGACAAAGCTTCATACGAGGGAGGTGACTCAAATCATTCTCCAACCTAATTTCCAATAATAGGAACACTATTTCTCACATGCCATGTATGAGTAATTAAACTAACCTCACAAACAAAAGCCAATATGTAACTGGTATTTCTAGGTATTGAAATGGTTCCATGTCTGTTGTACAACCTTCAATCGATCTTGCTCTAAGTTGGGGGATAACTTTAGACACGTATAATGCTGTCGTAATCCCCAACCCAACTATTTTCAGATCATATCAGTTCTTCATTCGTTCATCAGTATCCACTCGTGGATCTTAGAAACCCACATCATACCGATAGTTATGCATTGGCAGCAATCCGTTTACGAGTAATACATCCACTAGTTCAATGAACATAAGAGGCCAACTTATTAACGGAATACAATATCAACTTATTCAATCCGAACTGACATAAGAAGCGCCTTCCAGAAGGAAATAAATTACACCGTGGGTGCAAAGCAGACACACCTAAAGCATATGCCAATACTCACATCAATTAAGAGGACCAGTGAGTGCTGATTCGTGATACGTCGCTCTTTTTCAGCCAATGTAATCAATGAAGTAGCCCAGACTAAGGGCACAAAAGATTGGACATGCGGTTGCTGAGCCATGATCATTTTGATCTCTTCTTCGGTAAACACACCTGCACGCAAGCGAGATGATAGAGCAAATAAGCTGAGAATAAATATCTGGAAGAAAACAGCATCATTTCTTGTGNTTTCTTGTGTATACCAAACAGAATCGGGGACGATTTGATGCTTGGGTAGGAAACATAAGCTTCGCTTCGTGTGATCCTCCAGCAAGCATGAAAACTAAAGAACAGGTTGCCACGTTGCAGGTCAGAAAAAATACCTGACCAAAACATGTAGGAATGTAATAAAAATGCCACAAATCAATATTATGATTAAAGAACAGAAAAACAGAGTGGATTACGCGGACCTTTGCTATGCTCAATGTGTACGCGATAAAAGAATGCGAACTGAATTTGAGTTTGATGTAACATACTGAAGCGGGGAAAAAAGAAATAAATCGTCGTGGTGAACACAGAGAACCAAGTGTGCCAGCCCAAACATATACAAGAGATACATACAACATAATCCAGCCTCAGCTTTTAACAAATGACAATGTGAATGCCACTGTTGTTAGTTTTCCACCATATCCGTCAATGCCTCGCATTAACTAGTTGCAGGGTCATTTAGACTTCAAACTGGAAGATGAAACATCATTGTCTAATCTATCCGAGCAGATTTCTCATGCCTCATAAAACAGGCATATATCGACCTCCTCTCTGGAGAGGCCATTAAAAGCGGGGCTCGGTGCAGTTGACGGTTCCTGGGCATAGACAATACGTGCCCTAATCAGAATTCGGTGTGATAGCAAAATTGCTCAGAGAAGCCAAAAAATACATGACGACTTAACCAGGTGTTGCTAACGCATTACAACCAATGAACTTGCCGAATTAGACAAACCTTCAATAAACTCGCTTTCATCATAAAAAAATTATCCAGTGCATTAATGGTTGACAAATACGAAGTCGAAAAATTTGGTGTCGGGCTACGCACGACAGACCGTATGATCTGATTTTATCTAACTCCATCGAGACGAGACTGCACCTTGACGTAATGTGATGGTTTGCATGCCTCCATTATCATGCAAACTATACAAGAGGGATCCTCACAAACAAAGATCTAATCATATGCGAAAGGTCAATAGGTGGAGGCCAGACGAAGATCAGTCTCACAAGGCCAGCCGCTTGGGTACCTACTGGCTACCTTTGACTATCCACTCCCGGCCCTGGAGAGGTCACTTTGTTAAATGAACACAGTTCACTGGTCAAAATCCCCGCATGTTGGACGTCGCCGCAGGGTACCTGGGACTTCCTCCTGACGGTGGGAGAAGCCTTCGCATTTCATTGGACAGCTGCCGCCCGCTCAAGCTGATCGACAATTACTGCAAAATCGAACAACCCACTGAACCGAAACCCAAAGACCTCGCCTCTCTAGAAGTTCTCACTTGAGTGCTTCGGTAGAGCTCCCGCATTGGATCTACGCCCCTACTGCCTTGTTGGTCAGAATTTTGAGTGGAAGACTCCGATTAGGGTTCCCAAAGAAAACCCCTTCGCCAGTGTGAGCTATCGCGAAGTATGTTGTGCCCCAAAGTCTTAAGAACCCATTTAGAAAACACTCCTCATCTGTCCAGTATTTTATCCCACTCCTCAATCTTAGGAGATGCTCCGTGTCTGCACCACCCATAGGATGACACTCAGCGTTCAACTGGCTGTTTTAGCTAGAACCCTTGAAACCTTCCAGTTAGATGTATGCTGCCTCCGAAACACATACAGGACCCTACTTCAATCAGCACCTTGCGATCTCTGACCTCATCCTTACGCTTCACTCTTCGTGTGTCAGGCGATTCGGCTTCCGAAGCTCGTGGTTATGTTGAATTCAGGATTGTGCTAAGTGCCAAGGATGAGCACTCGCTTCTTGAGTGGATTCCAATTAGCAGCTGACTGTGCGCTATAAGTCTCGACTGCTCAGTAGGGGTCACCAGCTACTTACTCTGCTTACTCGTGTCCGTGTATTCACCGACTGATTGTCTGTGAGCAGTTGTGGTATGCGGAAATTTAAAGTTGTGTCGGTATGCATAGGTGTGTATTGGTTGGTGAGTGGGTGGTTGTGGAAGTGGCATCAAGCCAATGAATGGATAATTGGGCCCCGTCCGTAGATTGAGGCTACGTGGATCGCTGCTGATGAACAATGATTCCGGAATCAATCGTTGTCTCTATGGCCTGAAACCTTATTTCAAAATAATCGGTTTTTCGAATTCTATAGTGTTCCTCAGAAATGGAATGCAGAGCGATATCTGAGTCCCTCTCAAGGGTACTAAACCGCGATTTATTTCTTGAAGGGTGTTTGAATTTTCTGTTATGTTCGGTTACCCGCTTCTTTAGTTGTCGACTTGTTTGGTCAATGTACGTGGCTGTACACTACTTACATCTTATCTTGGAAATGAGATTTGATTGAGCAGCTTTTGATCGTTGGTCCTTAAATCGCATCAAGAGTTAAAGAGTGTTGGTTGCCGAAAATACTAGCAAAAACCCCTTTAAAGCCTAATCATCAAGAATCTGAGGAATGACCACGAGAAGTGATGGATAGGTTAGTGTAATGAGGTGGAGAAAGCTGCGGCTATTGGTAATACTCGCACTCCTCTATGTGCGATCAAGAATACGGGCCCCAGAAAATAGGCGATATATAAGTGATATAATTAGGAAATCCGATGGCACACTGATTCATCGATAGGCTAAACATTTCAAGGCTCAGTTCAACTGGCCCGCTTGACATCCAACCTATCACCCACCCCAAATACTCCCAGTTAATGCTAGTCCTCCATCTGAAATGGTGATTTCCCCCTACTAACTCTGGCCCTGTGTTTCTCTAAAGGGTGTGCCCGAGAAGTTTGTTTTAATATTACGATCCCTTCATGCTAATAGCTGAAGTCTAGTCCGAGCTTACGGTACTTTTTCGCCCGAGTTCACCACGGAAAAATGGTGTTCGTCAGGTTGCCCCCTCTCCCGTTTTCTATTTAACTTTGTTATAAATTTGATCATGGAAATAGTCCTATCCTCATGCGGGGATAGTAGCATCGATCTGCTCCCAGATAGTGGACTGTCTGATCTGGAGTATTCGGACGATATTGTACTGTTAAATGGAGATCCAAGTAAGTTGAATGTTTTTTCTGGATATTTTGGATGACATTGTAGTCATTTTCGGTATGCGTTTCACACCTTCAAAGTCCCAGATTTTCTAACAGGACTTGTTTGGTTCAACTCTGTCTCATTCCAACTGGGCAAGTGATAGGGAAAGTAAACAATTTTAATTATTTCTGCAGTTACATCTCACCTAGCAGATGCATCACGGGTGAATGTTAGCCACGCGTACAGAAATATCGATTGGCATTTGCTAACTTGAGGCAATTCTGACACCATCGCCACATACAGTGGTCCGATTTGGTGTCGTTGAGAGGGCAAGAAAAAGGCAAATTGTCTGTTTTTGAACGCCGCTGTCTACGTCGCATTGCACATGTCTAGTGGGAACACCGGACAGGAAACTGTGATCACCCACTGGAACAATTGTTTAATCTCAATCAACTACGCTGACCGCGGCTTAGGTTACGCAGGTCACCAGATAGACTGACTCGACGTGCTGTGCTCTCCGAGACAAGAAGTGGTTCGAGGATTAAGGACGTTTAAACTAAAACCTGGCATAAGGATGTAAAACCCAAAAAGGAGATTAGGATACGAAGGTTACATTGGGCTACGAAGTTGAGGATCTCGAAACCAGTCTAAAAGATTATTAGAAACCAAGCAATAATCAGTAACGCTCGTGCACTTTCTCAACTTCTTAGTAACCTTAGTAATTTGAATTCTCTATCTTCACATTGGCATGGCTCTCCACATCCCACCTACTTTAATCATAATTAATTAAAATTGGTAGCCAGAATACAGAAATTAAAAACCGCCGCATAAAATAGTACATTTAATGGTTGCATAAAGTGAAATTGAAATTAACAATGATGATTTCTTGACTTCAGTTATTACTGACGATCAAACTTTATTGTCACTCGAAATATAACACCGGATCTTTCGGGATAAGGCAAATGTGATTTTGAGGAGCCAAATACCAATATGTTTTAATTAATGACAGATAGAACAGGCATTGAAAACAGGATATGAAACCAGACTAAACCATAACGACAGTTGGATAAAACAATTTTCTGACCATGTACACAAAACTTTGACCCAATACGGAACCGTAGCAATCAACCAGTATGTGCACTAAGATTTTTGAGTTATGCTTATAAAATAACGTATAAATTGGTTTACTTTAATCAGGACAAAATTTATGAAAATATGCTTACCACCGGCAACAAATGAATCCATTGTTGGAAATCGTTTCTTGGCGACAACGCTTATACGAGCGGTGGTTAAGATCAAACTTCCAAGCATGTAACGCATACATGTTCTGCGAAGTAAACGCGACCGCTCATCTGTCCCGGAAATTGTGGACACCAAAGCTATTGCGAATTTCAACACCCAAGGAATAATCCCGAACTGATACCAGAATCGATTGAATATTAGACTGATGTAAAAGCCCAGGATAAATGCCACCGGAATCATTGCTTGGAAGTTGTTTGTGAAAAGCACAAGTTTTTCAAAGGTTCTGTATGTGCATAAATACACTGAGACTGTGAAACATACCTTTGCATTTCGGTGGACATCGCGAAACGATAAATCAGACTGATGACGGCATACAGAAAGCCAAAAATTAGAATATCAAAATAAATCAATTTGAAAACACATCCACGCCATCTTAAACAACGGGGAATCCATAAAATGTAAGGAAAGCTCACTTCAAGAGCAGTCGAAAGAAGACTCCGGGGCCTCCGGTTAAAACCAACTGGTTGTACTGAACAGTCATACTGTAGGAACCCGATCGAATAATGCATTCACTGTGCAATCAAGTAGAGAACACACCCTTCTCGATGTATGAAATTCTGTCGCAACCTGTAACGGAAAAGCTGGACTGAAGTCGACCTGGAATGAGACGAGCACAAAAACCAGCTTTCGCTCTACTTACTCCTAGCTTTACTTCGGTTATCGCCTGTGAGGTGATGGATCGGTTTCATAAACAGCTCATGAAGTGGGAGTGAGATACGAGTGAGCTTCCAATACCACTTGGCTTTTTATTTGACAAACACGTGGAGCATCCCGAATTTGAATCACATGAGACGGAAGCCTTTGTCTTCTGGTGGGACGGGCATGGAGAGGTACCATTAAGAGATCGAATGATATGATATGATAGCTTCTACCTTTAATCTTTGAGCGATTAATTTTATGTATTGATATCTATCAACAGTAAAACGGCCATAATCCCCCAGCACCAACACTGAAATTTCATGATTTGAAGAGGCATACAGCTGGGAAACTCGACCGTGATGTGATTCTATTTAAAGGATCATTTAGGGACTAGGTTGAACCCGCTCAGTGAAACTGTCTTTGGTTACGTTTACACGTAAGCAAGGCGATCGACGCATTTTATTGCGACTCTCTCTTTATCCGACTGATCGAAACCAATCGCCGTCGATTTTCTTCATTTCTCTCTAAAACACTCTCGATCAACGGAAAAAGCAAGCCGGTCCCGGAGGTAAAACAACACTACGAAAACCTAACCTTACAACTACCGAAAACAGCGCACCACGTGGCCACTAATATAGGCTTATAAAGCCTCGTACAGTTAGTAACACTAGAGCCGACACTTCCCCATGCCGCGAGTGGATGCAGTGAATAAGCTTCCATAGGATGTTGTGGAAGCAAGCAGGGTAAAGGAATTCAAGTTGCGCATTATTTCCACAAAATATCTAGCTTTTTTATTACACACCTAGGTGTTTCAGTTTTTACAACCTTTAACCATGCACTATCGTGCGCCGGTTTTGGTTGCTGTCTTTTAGTTGCCCATTTGGATAAAAGAGCAAAATGAAGATTGGAATGTTGAAGCAAATTTAAGCGGAAGATGGGTAATTCATATAGAGTG